>JBBPSN010000228.1:0-28316 GCA_038093615.1 Austroboletus olivaceoglutinosus | reverse complement strand
GCTCTGCGCGGCGACACGTGGAATGTCTCCAACATCGTACAGGTCTCCCGTTTTGTGAGGAGGACGCCAGAATCGTGAGATTGGATGAAAAACGCAAGAACATCTACGGATTGTAAGCATAATTACATAGAGCGCCTGTGAGCATACCTCCTGTTTGCATCCCACGCAGCTGGGAGATGACATGCTTGTTCAAGTCCTCGGATTGAACAGACGCTTGCAAGTTATCCAACATCGTTTTGATGCGACTCCACTGAGGCTCAGAGGATCCGTCGATGTGTGTGGTATAAGCATGGGCGGCGGCGGACACCGCACGAGCTAGCGAAAAATCCTCCCCGACGCTAGAGTTGGTGTTGTAGGAAAACTTTTCAAGCAAAAATACGTGGATGACAGCATAAAGCAGTGATTCGGGAGTATGGACGAATGTCGGTGGACTCGCCTGTTGGGCAGACATGGTAGTGGGCAAGTCTTTCGCAGTTGCACAGCCTCTCTCAGTGAGCTTCCTCTCCGTTTGACTGACTCAATGCTCTCCTCACTGCCTCATCTAAGGACGGCGACGAGTAGCTCCCCCTGTTCACTCAAGAACAACTGGGCAAGGTGCATGGTCGACAGTCGGGATGGATTCATAGCGTCACCCGCCGCCAGATGACGAAGTGAGTGTTCAAAAATGAAAGAAACGATAAAAGAAAAGATGTCGAATGTGACGTCCATTTTGTAGTGGATCATCATTGACAAGCTCCGACCTACTAGTGTAGACCCGAAGACCTCAATCGAGCAACCGGATCAACGTTCCTCGACGACTCTGCTGAACGAACGCACTCTTGACCTGAAATGGACCCCTCGCACACGCAACATCGACGCCGGACTCTCCCAACAACGCCGTGGCCGAACCAGGTGATAACCCAGCGCCTGACCATTTCCAATTGGCCTCTACCACCATCGCGTCCACTCTTGCTGGTCCAGGCAACCTTCCGATGATCGATCTGACCTCCGCTCCTGGCACTAGGGTATTACCTCTCGTCCCTATTCAACCTACCGCCAACCCGCCAAACCCACTCGCTGCGGTAGATTTTTGGGCGCTCCTCACGCACTTACTCCCCAAAAAGGACTCGATCGAACGGATCACCATTAACAGATTTTATAGTTCAAGTGCTTAATATTGCAGGCTTTCCACTGATCCATGCATCTCTGTCCCCTCATTCCTGAAATCTTCGATGTTGTCATCGACTGTGTTGAGCCTGTGTTCTACGGTCACCGCGAAGATTATCGAACTCTACTATCTCTTGCCCTGACGTGCCGTGGACTCAACTCGTCTGCATTAGATCGGCTTTGGAGGCATTTTGGCGTAATAGATCCTTTGATTAGACTTTTACCACGGCAAGTATGAGATCGATGTTATCCCGGGCATTTAAACTCTTACTCTCAGTCTGAAGTGTGTCTTCGGCAAAGGAGACAAAGAACGTCTCGGACAAGGCAGAGGAACCCAAGGCGGCGACGAAAGAAGAAGGCAGCGGGAAACCCATGGGCAAGGCGGCTGCGAAACCTAGAGGTGCTTCCAAGCGGGGGGGGATTGTTGAACTTTTTTGGTCCGGAGAGGGGGAAGAAGTGAGGTGTATTTCTTCATGTTCTTTTTCCCTAGTAAGTTGGTGCAAACGATTTCGTGTTGACTTGGAATTGAATAGAAAACGCATGAAAGCAGCAAGTGTTGCCAACTCGAACGATATATATATATATTCAGTCTTTGCCCAAAAGCTCGTCTCTGGGGACCTCAACGAACCTCCATATGCTCGCCGTCTGGTTCCGAGAAGGCCTATTATCCTGTGGCGCGTCCAAGGTAAGAGGAATCCTCGCGACCGATGGCCTTTTTCATGTCAATCGCACACACTACTAGATCATCAAGCTCGTCGAGGTGCAACCCCTTTATTGCCCCACGATCGTCCGTTCACGGGCAGCGTTTTCGAATTTGACCTTCAGATTGTCCGTTCGACGTTCTTCAATATATTCACACATCACCCTGCCGCCGCGGAGGCTGCGGAACGTTTGCGAAAGCTCACCGATGCTATAGCTCTGTTCAGGCATTTATTTCCCGAGAACGAACTCATTTGCGAAGTATCACCCTACCCATGGCGAGGATCTCCCTCGTCTGGCACGCTCATCGTGCTCACGATTCTCTTTATCCCAGGTATTGCTGAGCGTCGCCGCGACGATCCAATCCGACACCCTCTTCACAGACGGTCCAGGTGGTCCAACATACGATCATTGCGACCTGGATCGTCGACGGGTCCTCGAACCCGCAATACCACGACATATATCGCCTCATTCCCACTCGATTGCGTTGCCTCCGCTTTATTTCTTTTTCCATCGTGAGCTAACGCCCTCCTCGGTTCTTTGCGCACTTGCAGTGGTACAGAACGCGATCGAGGTCCGTGTCGTATTTTTATCGTCTGGTGCTAGCGAACGTCGTCGGCAGCATATCAAACGCAAGCTGAACTTACTTCAGGTAAACTTGCGGTCCGGGTACTGGTTAGGTCTTGGATCCGTACGGGTAGGTGTGCAAGTCCCTACCCACAGACCATGATCCAACTGGACTGTAGTCTGTGTTATTACATGACGAGTATCGAGTACATGTCCGAGTACGTGTGACAAAAGTAGTATAGTAAAATATTCGTGCCTTGGCACTTTGCTTGTGGGAAGGGGAAGAAGGATCCGACCTCTTGCTTCGACTCCTGAGGTAACTTCCCATCGGACTGGTAGAAGTTGTGGTCGAACCGCCAAGCTAATCCACGTATTCTTCGTCCCCAGGCCCGTCCCTGTTATAAACTAAAGTGTCATACCATTCTACATATCGTCTGTGGGCTGTGTGCATAGCAGCATATCCTAATGCTCTCTGTTGCGCCTCCCAATCGAAGGACAAGTGGACGTTAAAGTTCTCCAAGGCTGTCGTGTCAGCGCCAGGCTCCAAAGTACCTGTCAGTAAGACGAGGTTGTCTTTGACTTTAAGGAATGCTTCTTTAAGCTTTGCTTCCACTTTGTGCATGGAAACGTTGGGAAAAAGAACCTGAAAAAAATGTGTAAGTAGTATGAATGAGTTGAATAATGCTCACCCCTCGAACTCCCTCTTCGACATATAACTTAATTGGCTTCTCTCCTCGTACCCACACATAGTACTCGACCTAAGAGTAATGAATTTATGGTTGTGGTTGCATTATACAAAGGAGGACGATCAATAACATACCCGTGTGATATCACACCACTTATGTCCAGCGACGACGACAGGGCTACGTGTGGGTCCATTGCCGGACTCGCTGGGCCCAGACCTAAGACCAAGGAATGACTCCAGACGTCTACATTCCTTTTCCTGAGAAAAAAAAATCCAAGCTTCGGAACCGTTCCTTGGACTATGATAAGGCCTGGACTCCTTGATGAGAATTGTAACCACTAGAATAACTTCTGGTCGCGCCGTAAGCTCCTTCTTGATTTTGTCCTCTAGGAGATACTTGTCCTCGTGGAAAGCGCACTCGACGATGGCAAGAACTTGAATCTCTTTGGGAACTGGAAGACGAGGCATAACCAACAGGGAGAGGTCAGGAATAAATCCATCTCGGGCCGACAATGGGAAATTGGGCTCCAGCGAAACACGCAAATCGGGATCTAGGGGGAACTGATATAAGATGGGGCTAATACAGTCCCGAAACTCGGTAATGGCCACTTCGTGCATAGCCCTTGGAATGTGGACGATGACGATGTCATTCCCAGCGTCACGAAATAATCTATATTGAAAGATTATTAATTGTAAGCAATGACAATAAGGTTTACTTACTTGGGTTTGGTTGGAAAGATTGCTGTCTCGTTGGATAGATGTAGGAGAGTTTGGAAATCCTTCCGGTCGAGTTGGTACGACTGTCGAAAGCAATCAATAAAAGATTACAATGAATTGTTAATTTCTTACCTCCATTCCATCCATCTTGGACAAGAAAAGATCCTTCATGATGTCCTTGAATGGCTGGGAAGCTTAAATGAAGTACGTCAAAGGTGCACTCAGGCTTATGGAACTTGGACGTACGTGAGGCACCAATGGTTTTCTTCACAGACTCAGGTAACCTTGCGATTACCTGGTCATACAAGGGATCTGCCTTGTAGCATTTGATGCTGGACCCGCTTGTATAGGCCGCTGAGGGATGCATATCAGCATTGGAGTTCCATACGGGATTATTAAAAGAGAGGTTACGAGATGGGCGGGAGCCAGAATCACAGCCAAAAAGTTCGGTGGACATGGTGGTAGTATCAAGAAAAGGGGGAGTTTGTGACCTGCACGTCACGCGTCACCATTTCCAAATGAATAATCCCGCTGAGCTTCAGAGCTCCTCCTCTAGAATTCCGCCTTTGCCTTTATTCGTACGACGAATAGTCTTCCGTCTCTACAACGCAATAAAACGACGCCCTCCTAGCTTCATAGGAACTTACGCATATACCCCGTCATCGTCAGACTCTTGACGACATACCGCTTCTTCAGTCTGTTGCGGCCGTTTGCTCGTTGCAAGCAAGGCATTCAGCTCCTTTTGAGGCTTGGGTCGGACCTACACGATCGACTAGTTCTGTGCGCTGGATCAGCAGTGGCCCGATGATTGCAAGGACAATACACCTTCGTCGATGCCCATCATGGCTCATAAGTTCATCTCAGAATTCACTCTTTCTTTTCGGGCGTTGTAGACATAGCATACGTACTTGCCATCCTCGTCTGAATTTGAATCTGTGTCCTTCTCGACAGACGATCCAACAACGACCCTTCAATCAGCTTTTCACCGGGAACGCATCAGATTCTTCCCTGTCCATCTGAGGTATTCTCTTTAACCCCCGCTGAACGTGGCTTAGCTGTACTTTTCTCCCTGCTCGCTAGCTTCTCCCTTGCCTGCCAAAAGAATAAATAAATAAAAATAAAAACCAGGTCAGCCTGTTCCCTGGAATCAAAATTGACAATGTGCGTTTCAAACGCGACCGAGAAAACGCACGTGCGTCAACAATTTTGCATCAATCTCGGAGCACCTCCCGCGTATCACTATCCGCCCAGGGCACCACCTTCCACCTCGGCGGATTCTCGATACAAAGACATATATCCGTCGGAATGTGCGCGCCATGTTCGAAATTAAAGGCTTCACGTTTCTGACATTCCTCTACGTCGTCGTTAAGAAGTGAATTCAAATCAGTCTCTGCAACGCTCACCAGAGTACCTGATTTCCAGTTTGGTCATCATTTCCTCGATCATTTTTGCTGTATCTTCTTCGTTCCGTCGTCGCCTCGCAATCTCGGTGAGGAGCTTATTAAACGAATTTTGATACTGGACGAATCGGTGGTGCAAATCCTCTACGACCAACAAGCGTTGCTGGAGGCTTTCCAGCAGATCCCCGCAGTCCTTCTATGTGACCAGCGCGGAGTCAGGATCGAATCGTAAATCAAGAGGCGAAACCGTTCACGAATGACAACGTACCTCGACGTCTTGCTGCTTCTGGAGCATGTCGAACATGATGTCCCCAAGTTCGTCTAGATCGTCTAGAGCACTGAGACTCGTATCAAGTTGTTTCTGTGCAGTCGTCTTGGCGTATACCAATTTCTCACTACATCATGCATGAGCGACGTGACAGCCAGCACGCAAGATGTCCTGCTCACTGAGATTCCTGAATCAAACGAACGTATTCCTCTAGCTCTGCCATGATTGCAGGTAGTTCGTCCGTGTCTCGACGCATCGCTACAAAAATAGGTGTAATGACCACAGGAAACACGCGACACCGCTGTTATGCACACCTTGCATCACCTCTTCCGAATGGGATATCCCAGCCTCACTGTCATGCAGCGTGTTCGCCATCTGGTCATAATGCGACGCCAAACTCTCCAAATGTCGCGCCATCACCTTCGTTGTATTTTCTTGAAAAGCCAACAACGCCTCTATCGGAGGCGGTATGTTCGAGAGAGGCAATGAGTCGCGTATCGAAGACACCGTGCTCGAGAGCGTCCCGGGATAATCGTACGTCGTCGATAAAACATCCTATATGCGTGCGCATCAGCGTTCTGGTTTCTGCACGGACGCGTCTCTCGTCCAAGGGTAACACACGCACATCGAATCTCGTTCGATCGCTCTCCATGGCCTCCAACACCTGCTCGATCGCACTCTCATCCACGAAATCGCGCAGGGTCCTCCACGTCGACCGATCGACGAGCTTGACGGCGGGCTGTCCCCGGACGGTCCCAGAGGGGCTTTGAGTTGGGTCGATAATGTCGTTGGCCTTGTCGATCTCATGCTGACTCCCAAAGAGAGACGAGTCGGTCGAGGTCTGGTGGAAGCCGGGCGGGACGAGTCGGGTGCCGAGAGATTCAAGAATGGTGTCGAGGTCTGAGGTACGCTCTGAACGCACGGCGTCCCATTCCTGTTCGTGTAGTCGTCCAGCGCGTGAAGAGGGAGACGTATATGAAGACAACGCACGCGGATCTGCTTGTCGAGCTGCGCGAGCTTGTGCTCGATGCTCTTGGCCACGCTCGCTGCCAGCTAAGCAAAGAGTGAAGAAGAGCGTGAGACGAGTGGGAATGAAATATACTTGGAGCGACATGGCGCACCTTGAGCTGTTCGATGACTGCTGCGCTAATCCACTGTACTTTGGCGTCGAGGGCGAGCACGTCGATGGCACATTGCGCAGAGGCGTTGGTCAGGGTATTGGCATTGGAACAGAGCTGTTCCCCGTGTTGGAGGGCTTTCTTGGACTGAAGGACGAGCGAAACCAGATGGGCCGAGTTTGTCTGCGGCGATGTCATTTTGACTGGGTTCCCAAGCAAACGGTCCGTGGGAACACCGCATCGGTCCCACATCCGAGGACCGATTGGGGCATACCCAGCCCAGACTTAGTACTAGCTTCTACTACGTGTTTTATACTTGACGCTCTACCAGTAGGGGCAAGTGTCAGTGCCACCCTCGATCCGACGCTCTGTTGAACTCTGGAACTGCATCCTTCTTGGTAATACCTCTATGATTGTACCGCGCAGCAAGTAAAACACTTTACAAATAACCGATTGGTTCGGTCAATGTGTAAAGTGTTCACTTCTAAGCCCTCCTGCGTCCGCGCGCACTGCCCATGCTGCGTGCGTTTCCGCTGGGACGTGGCCAATACTAGCATAGCCCAAAAGGGCCACCTCCCTCTCTATCCGAGCCTTGATCGCAACCGACATCAAAACTGCTATCCTCGACCCTTTACTGGTAAAGAAGGGCGCTGGCATATACACCGCACCGGCGAATCAGTTTATCGACGGCACGTCACTGGTTGGCGTATAAAATGGATGCAAGATCGAACAGCTTGGACGAGTTTCTCAGCCCATTCGTCTAAAGAGACTTGGTCGCTCACATTGGCACTTCGTCATGGTTCTCAAAATTCACGGTCATGCTATCGCACCTCTGGTCAGATTGATAGCTGCGGTGTGCAAGGAGAAGGAGATACCATACGAGATCGTCGACGTCGCCGTGTACAAGGGGGAACACAAGACTCCCGCATTCAAACAGTTCCAGCCGTTTGGTCAAGTACCGTACATTGTGAGGGACACTTTGCATACTGGGGTTGCGTTCACTGACGAGCTTGTACGCGAATCAGGATGACGATGGATTCATCCTATACGAGGCACGCGCAATTTGCCGGTACCTCGTCAACAAATATGAAGAGCAGGGAACCCCGGGGCTTGTACCAAAGGATCCCCGAAATCAGGCGCTGTTCGAGCAGGCGGCATCCATCGAATATTCTAATTTCTACCCATTTGCTTTGGGCCTCGCTACAGAGAAGATCATCAAGAAGTAGGTCGCTATATTTTGATGCATCGTTTGAATTCACGATGACTCACGTATTACCCCTAGACACAAAGCTTTGCCCGCAGACGAAGTGAGGGTGAAGGAGTATCTTGACAACCTGAATGCCAAGCTTGAAGCTTACAATGATATTCTTGGAAAACAACCATACCTAGCGGGAGAGGTGAGTTGTCGGTTCTCTTTGCGAACGTCGTCAATTCAAGAACGTCTTTCTGCAGAGCGTGACTTTGGCAGACCTCTTTCATCTCCCCTACGGAACCATTGTGATCGAAGAACTCGGTTACAACGTACTCGAAAATAGGCCTCATGTTGCGAGGTAGGATTTCCCTGTCCTGATGACCGGAAAGGTTTGATTTTGAACGGTCGTGATAGATGGTGGAGTGCGATATCATCGAGACCAGCTTGGCAGGCCGTGAAGACCAGGGCCTGAAGTTATTCTGTGTACTTGTATTAGCATCGTGATCGAAAAGTTGGAAAGACCATCATTTGCTCCCGATGATATTGAAGTGTTCTGCGAGTAGATGGTGTTGGATGCCCATCACATCGCTGTGATGTGCAGCATAAACGACTGATAACCACCTACTTGAATTTGCGACCACCAGTGGGAATGGGCAGATTCCGCTGCAAAATCAATATTTCTGGATCTCATTCAAGTGTCGGCACAAATCTGCACAGTCGGGTCACACTTCCAAATTCCGGAAAATAAATTAGATTTCAGACAACAATCCACATCCAGTAATCTACCTTAGAAACCTACTGTTACCTACATCACCATGTGTGCTGATGGAAAGGTGCCAAGCAAGGACGCCTCCGTCAACACGAACTCGAAATACGCCAGCATGGGCCATGCCTCTGGTCGTAGCTTCATTTTGACATCCTCCTCGATCTTCCACGCACCATAAAGCGACATCTCCACCCTCAATCTTGCCAATCCTGAATAAACCAACGGCTCTAATGCGGCGAGAAACCCGCACACGTATTCGTTCCGCGTGTTGACATATATGCGACCCATCCTGACCTCGAGCGAGTGTACAGGCGGGTGTCTCTGAGCAAGGAGCATGAAGAAACGTCCGTACTCAGGTACAGTGGCAGAACGATCCCGGTAGTCAATCGTCACCGAGTGGAGGTACGGCGAACAGATCCGAGAAACGATATTAGCGGCTCTACGAGGACCATCACAAATGGAGATATTTTTGAGGCTAGGGAACGTGGTAGGGGGAACACCTGTGTCATCCAGTTGGAAGGTAACCTCCGAGCTAGAACGCAGGGATATGTCTAGATTCAGTATGGGTGAGGCAGACAGAAGACGCGAGAAGCTTTGGAGGTCCGTAGCGCGGACCATATTGGTAATGAGATGGACCGTATGGAGCCTTTTGAAGTCTAAAGGTCCTGAACCTGTATCAGGGTGCAGCCGGTATATGCCGACTATATAGAGTTCCTCTAGCAGAGGGGAGTCCTGGGCAGCTTGCCGCAAGGCAAGCTCAGCACGGCCGTCTAAAACAAGCGGATATTCCGGATGAAGGGACAGTGAACGCAGTGAGGAAGGGAATATTTTTATCCCAGGGATCAGTGGGTTGAAAAGATGGCAATGAAGCGAAGACAGCCTGGGGAAAAGATCGACGCCGGTTCGAATGCAAACGAGCCTTTGGTATAGGGCGCGATCAAGATAGTCCTCCCTAGGGCGAATATGTCGCACGCGATAAGCGTACACGTCAAAGAGCCGCCATTCTTCAGGAGGAGGGCACTTGATCAGTGATAATACGGTGTTGTTGAACCCCAGGCCCTAGCGACACCTGAGCTCCCTCAAAGGTGTTCGATAAGAGAGGCGTACCCCAATTTCTTGAACAGACTTGGGTAGCAAGGGTATAAATGGAGAGAACGAATCCATATCTGCCCACAGATAGTCAAGCGCCGTGCCAGAGACAGCCTTGGAGCTATATGCGAGGGCTGCAATAGATCTTTTATCGTCAGTTAGATGATCTAGAATCGCCCTTAGTATTTCCGAGATGTAAAATATCTGACAAAGGTAGCCCATGGCATAGTTTGCCATATCGTAGGTGGTATGAAGAGGAAGACGAGGGACATTCGCCCGGAATGGAAAGCCAACATCTCCAGCTAGATGGTGACGTCACGGTCGTTGGTCACATATACAACATGACCAAGCATAGACAACGTGACCAAGCATAAAAGGCTTGCCATTCACGAATTTTTGCAAGCACTGATGCCGACCTGATCATTGCCATCCGGACGTCTAATGTTTACTCCTTTTCCAAATCGCATTCCTCGTCTCGTGGTCTATCCGCGCACGATACTCGCGTGCCCAACTGACAACGAACTGTGATAAACACGTCCGCGTTGGCGTTGGGGCGACGAACGGTCTTTGGTACGCAGTTGTTTCTACGATGAAGAACTTGGGTTAGACATGGTAAAATGGTATGTGCGGTAGACTATATGTGCCTTATTTTGTTCAGACCTGTGGCAATCCAAGTTTCCGTGCACGAATATGCTGATCTGCATCGTTTATCGTAGCATGCATGATACCTCGAGCAACAAAGGTAGGGAAATCCAATCGAATCGGATTTGAGGTCTCAAAACTTCCAGAAATTACCGATCACAAGCTGATAGCTTCTATAGTGCAGAAGCAAATAATAAGTCAATATTTTTCGTCCCATTCATTCCGCGTGGCCTCAAGGGAAATTCAAACACAAGAAATATTTGGAGTTGACCAATACTGAGACTGTACGTTCGCACATGCCTGTGACCACACTGATTGCGACGACATTTTGTTGCTCCAGATTAGTATCGGTTGCTGGGAGCCCGACCTCCCTTGGTTCGGTAACTTGGACTCCTAAACCAAAATCCGATCCGCATTGAATTGGAGAAGATGCGTCATTCCATGGAATGAAGTGGCTTTCGGAGCCATGCTGTTGATTGCAGTATCATTCAACTCTAGGCTGTTACGCGAAAGCGAGGAATGAGAAACGCGGGCCGGAATGTTCCAACCCGTGCTCTGACACGTCGAGATCGTCAAACAGTAGGTAAAGGAACGGGATACATTCAGTCAGCGAGATGTGGTCAGTACTAATGGTCTGTCATATTACCCTACAAGACAGGAAAGGTGGCGCGGATGAGTATACATATCGATACAAAAGTTGCGGAATCGGTAGCCAGAATCTACGAGTCATAAAACTTTTTCCATCAATCTCCTGCGGATCAGCTTGCGCAAACAGCTGAGAGAATCTCAAAAACTTCGTTCTGTCTCTCTCGGAATGTCTTGACCTTGGAAATGTTCAGTGCGAGAGTGTTGATTCGATTGGAAAACGCGACAGTTCTCCCTTCAACACTGTCCCTCCTAGCAAGTTGTCCTCCACTATTGGCGCCTTCTCCTCCTCGATCGTGACCCACGCCCTCCTGCAGCATTCTCTTAAGCACCTCCAATCTGGGAACTTTTAGCTCGTCACCCCTCTGTGCTGCTTCAATGGCTGCCTCTGTATCCTCCATTCTGATCTTCTTGGCCTGTTTTCCAATGTCCGCAAGCTCAACCATCAGGGGCTTTAGGGGGCTTGGACACTCCTCGATGGCGATCTGCATACCAACCCCGCCATCGATGGAACCATCTGGCTGTACGGCCCTTGTGCCGACCTCGAGGATGGCCAGAGAGACAGACGCGAAGTATGCGCGGGGAGGGTCCCGTTTGAGGAGTCGGCCAAGGGCCATATTTCCAGCAAGGACGTCCCCAAGGGCAGCATAGAGGATCTGACGGATCCTCTCGAGCGCGGGGGAACTGTGCGGGAATAGCACAGGAGATGGTGTTCTAGGGGGGAATACGGAAGCCGGCGAAGAAGGCGAATTGCTGTATCTGGCGCCATACTTGACGTCCGGACTGAGTCGGCCGTCGTAAGCGGGAGGTGGGACGAAGGAGGTTTTTACTTTGAGAGACGAGCCATTCGAACCCGCGTCGAGCGCAGCTTGGAGATCGCTTGCGTATCTATCTTGGAAAGAGCGTCGCTGCGATATCTCGATCGCTACGGCTCGGAGATCGGCTGCGATCCCCGAGACTGTGGGGTCGGGGGGCTGACAAATAGGTTGAAGACCGCATATGACGCGAGCAAGGTCATGCTGGTATTCTGGTTGCAGACCTTGTATCTTTGAGACGGTAGATGCCCACACACGCAGGAAGCCAATGAATGGTGGTGGACAGTTTGCTTCTGTGAGATCACGGGGTGGAGCCGATTTGGAGCTTCTGGGGAGTGGAACGGAGGGTGGAACGGTAGTGCAGCGGAGAGCGGCGAAATAGAGACAGAGTGCTGGACCTGCCATCACGAGTATGGTTCAGAGGGTGAGAGTAATTCGAATTTCTGATTTACCAGTTATCATCAAGTCCGCCTCGGCGTTTGCGAGTACTTCCGGCTCAAGGAGCCTCTCGACCTTTGCATGGGTGAGAGAGGACTTGAGGTAGCTATGGAAGCTGTCTTGAATGTATTCTTCAGAAAGTTTGTGGTCAGTGTTGGGTACTGGCATGGTGAATGGAGATGCTGTGGCACCTCACAGGTCTATTATGACTCTCTGGCAAGTGCACAGCATCAACCCCTCACTGTGATGACTAAGCTGATTGTGCTGTGCTTTGGCTGTGCTTGAGTCGGGTCTTGGGTGAGTCACTGACGTATTTGTTAATGTGCAGCTGCGTAACTGCAACACCACGTGCATGGCCCTAGCGCTGAGCCTGGACAAAGAAGGTTTGCAATGGCAGCCCCAATCCCACATCCTTTCCCGCACCACGACCATCCACCATGTCGGCGTACATGCAGAAAACGGGTACCAAGCTCTTCCGGAAACACATGGAGCAATATGCCCCCCCGGATCCCGTCTACGAATACCATACGGATGCAAAGGGCAAACATCGTCGCAAAAAGGTACCCCGACACCGCATTTCCTGCGCGCTTACGACTGGTTCTTCACTTATCTTTCCTCCAATAGCGCGACGTTCCCCCCGGGATCTCCGCTCGGGATGCCAAGATCCTCAAGGCGGTCCAGCGTAGAGCACGTTCCCTCGACAAGAGTTTCAACTTTTGCGGTCTCCATTTCGGCTGGACGTTCATTATTGGGATCGTCCCTGGCGCGGGCGACGTCGCGTGTGCCGCGCTCAACTATGGTCTCGTGCTCCGCAAAGCCCGCGAGGCAGATCTCCCGTCTTGGCTCGTTGGCAGGATGCTGCTCAACAACATCATTTCTGCATGCGGTGGAATCGTTCCCGTCGTCGGGGATGTGATCATCGCCATGTACAAGGCCAACTCTAGGAATGCAATGTTGCTCGAGGAATTTCTGCGCATCAGGGGAGAAGAAAACCTCAAATTGCAGGCAAGGGAGGACGAGACAACGAGTACCAGCCAGGTTATCGTGAGTAGTATTTCGCAAAGGGGCGCGGAAAAGATTAGTTCAGGGGCGGGCGCAAAGGATACTTGGCGGAGCTTCGGCTCGTTCATACCACACGGGGGAAGGAGGCATATACCCGAGTTCAACGGTGACCGGGGGAGGTTTATCGAGGACATGAATAGTTGATCTAATCTGACATACGTGGGTACTTTGGGGTTTGACGAGGGTTCTTTATGGACATTGGTCTTTTTGTTTTCTGTTACTGTAATTGTGCCACGGACACAATACTTTGCTCCTTGTAACTCTATATGTACTGTACTAATACGAAAGCCACCGACCAAGTATTTCTCGTCCATTGCAGATCAGTATTCATTTCACCTCCTTCCCATACTAATCATCGGCCGGGGTCACGGTGATATTCTAGTCTGCTAGCACAAATGCAGCTGGCCAACCTCGCTCTTTTGAATCCGACTTAGAATATTTCGTTCCTGAAAGGCTCGTTGTCTCAGGTAGACATGCTTGGCAAGCCCAGGGCTCAAAGGGGCAGAAAGGGCATTGCGCTGATCGGCGGCGGCGACCAAGCGTTGGAGTGCATTCAAGCCTTCAGGCCGTTGTGAAACGAACTGGGATAGTCTTCTCCATCCCACCCCCTCGATCTTGTGGAGCAGCGGATGAAATAGGGAAGATGGTAGTAATATGTGCCGATGCGAACCCTTCGGTCGAAGTCCCGTATTCCCCCAAACCGGATCCGATTCGGAAGAGCTCTGACACGAATTGTGGCGTCCATTTATAATTAGATCCGAAATTGTCACACAAACCTGCTCAGAGTCAAAGAGAAAACTCACGACTGGGTCTACTGATATTGCTAGTGACGACATGAGCATTAAGACACAGAGATACATTCTTAATCTTGTTTGTCGATGGCGTCCTCGTTCTTGCACTTGCGCAAACTTGTACTAGTTGTAGCTAGTGCAATACAGCCGTCAAGTTGGCTGATACCGACCGAAATTGCGCTGTTGCTTGTGGTTCTATCAGGAGGACAACGTTTCAACAACAGCTTCAAACGTGGTGCAACTTCTGCATATCACATAATTCATATACAACATAAGACTCATCTGGCAACCTGATTAGCGCCAGTACGAAGGTGTGCTTCCGTGAGCCTTCACGATTCTACAGGCCTCATCGAGCGTATTGACGACTTCCTGAGGAAGTGGTCCTTTCTCCGAGTCCTCGCAGTTCTGCTTCAATTGTGCTGCACTGCCTGCGCCAAGGATGACACCATCCCCTACGTCCAGTATGGAATGATGCTGGCACCACCTTAGCGCGATTTCGGTAAGCCGCAACTCGTGTTTTTCCTTTTATCGTATTATTAGAAGACGCCCCTTTGTCTAGGATAAGAGGAACATACTGCAACGTTTTTGAGGAGTTCAAGAGCCTTGAAGTAACCCTCTTTGAGGTAACGAGCGCGGTACATTTCACCCATCGACGAATTAGGATCAAAGCGACCACCCTGGGGCGCTTGATCTTCAGCAGAGGTAACCTTTCCTGCAAAGAAACCGCCGCTGACCAATCGCTCGTAAATATGTGTGGGCAATCGGAAATTGGAACGACATACCCGAGAGGGTTGTAGATGACCAGTCTGATGCCGTAGTTTCGACAGCAGGGTACCAATTCTGGCTCAATCTCGCGTGTAATGGCGTTGTACATGCTAGCGGTATTAATTAGCAAAGAACGAACAATTTACCAACTCGACAACTTGCGCTTGGTAGATCTTTGGTAACACGTAGCCATTCGCTCTGCAGATTCCAATGACTTCAGCAACCTGTGCTTGTCGGTTTGCATTACTACAAGGGAAAAAAGCAGACGCACCTCCCAGGCGGCAAAGTTGCTCAGTCCGAATATCTCACTGATGAGAGCGTTAAAAAGTCAGACCTTCCAGAAACAATGCACAATAAAAGCATGAGTATTCACAACTTGCCCGCCTTGTACAGATTGTCGATCTCACGCACGGTGTCTTCGAACGGGACACTACGGTCGGGTGCATGCAAGTACAGAACACGAACTTTATCGCGTTTGAGGTGCCTGAGCGACGTCAGAAACGTGTTCTTTAGGTTCTCCGGAGAGTGGTCTCCAGGTTTGGTTGGGTAGACCCTCGATATTAAGTAATGTCAGTCGTTGTACAACCGATCTAATGTAGTATACGTTGGCACTCTTACTTGGTGTCGATCGTAGCGCCTCTAAGGTTGAGTTGAGAGAGAATCTAGACATGGGGACTTGTTATAACACAATTGGCTGTGATACGACGATGGTCTACCTGCTCCGTAGTCCCTTCGGCGTATAAGCGTGCCGTGTCGAGTTCAAAGTAACCATGCTCGAAGAAGATGTCTAGAATCTCCTGGCATTGTTCCAGTGAAGACAATCGCACGCCATTCTTTCCCTCAAACCCGAAGGTCATGGTGCCCTGAGGGCCACCGACAGTCAGTTCATGAGATACGGCTGAACTGTCACAGACCGCATACAAAGAGAAGGGGGACACGGGACACGGGTTGGCATGATTCGATCGCTGATGCTGATGATAAGTTGGGATGGGTTGAAGTCATTGTGTAATGTGAATGGCTCCAAGGTGATCCGGTCGCAAGAGTAGTGACGAGCCGGCACAGCATGCAGTACTAATTTGTAATATATTTTATTTTATTTTCTTCAACCTTGCACGACTCAACGCTCGACTCCGATGCCCACCTCGACACCCTCCACGGTCTCGTTCACCGTCCGCCGGCCGACGCCTACCTCTCGACCCTCATCGTCTGGTCCAGAATCAGATGGGTCATTCAAAATCCCAGCACTTCCACGCCATCTTGCTGGCGCCAATACCCCTTCAACCGGAGGCAGCCCACTCGTGCGTTCTAGGACAACATCAGACGATGAACGAGAGACCGGGATCGTATTTCCTGGGATTGTACCTGGCGCAGACGACGGCAGCCACCACTCAGATTCGAGCGACGAGGACAGCCTACTCCCCGGGACTGATCGACGACAGCGGTGCGTTTTTTGCTTTCTGTCGTCATGCACCATTGAAGTCGACTCACGAAAGGCGTCACGCATGACATGGGCATTTTCTAGTTTTTATTCGAAAAAGAAAAAGGTGTCTGACGAGGAAGCACCCCTTGTCATCCCAACGCAACCGAATCCCGACTGGCGGGAGGCAGCACGAAGACGCCGCGCTGCCTGCTCCCGCGTTCAACCCCCTTATTCCCGCGCCACGCCTTCCTTTGTACCTCACTCAGCCCTTGCAACGACCGGCGCAGACGGGAGCGTCGGAGGTCTCGGAACGAGAGGTGTCATTAACGGCGGTCCTCAATTAGTCGGTCTACACATTCATAAAAAGGTTAAAGCGGAGAACGATGAAGTCGATATGGTGGAGGTGGTCTCCGTGGGTGAATCCAAAGTGGAAGCCGTCGAAGAAACAGAGGATCAAAAAGCCCTTCGTGCAATTCTAGCCGGCGAGGACGGGTCTGCGCCCGTCGTCGACATCATCCCTGTACCTCCCCTTTCCGAAGCAGATGCTCTCAAACAAGACGTTGAAGAACTGCCCGACGTCGCTACCGCAGACGACTACGAACGCGTGCCCATCTCAGCATTTGGGGCTGCTATGTTACGTGGCATGGGCTGGACAGGCGGTGCTGTCGCCCCCAAGTCGGACAAGAGAAGCAAGAATGCGTTGTCTGAACCATACCTCCCTCGGGCTCGCCCTGCCCTGCTCGGCATCGGTGCGAAGGAACGGGAGCCGGATGACGATGGGAGCAAGAAGAAGAAGCCAAAGGGCCGAGAGATGCGCTACGTCCCCATCGTGCAGGAGGAGGGCGGCAAGGGCGAGCCTGGGTCGAGCAGATCGGGAACGGGTTCGAGGCGAAGCTCGCGTTCTCCGTCGCGGCGGGATAGAGACTCTGATCGTGCTAGGGATCGGAATCGGGGGCGTGACGATGACGGCAGACGGAGGACAAGGGAGTATGATGAAAAGGACCGCGTACGGAAGGATCGGGGAGGCAAGGATCGAGACCGGAGCGATGATCCTTATCGAGGAAGAGGGAGGGATGAAGAGGCAAGGCGGTATGACGACCGACGGGATCGCACGAGGGAGCGCGACAGACGGGACCGTTGAGGCGATAACGGCGCTCTTGATTCTTATTAGAATAACATGGAGGTGTTTACATGCCAAGGTGCATCTTTCCCGGCATCGTCGCGCACCATGGACCTATAACTGTTACTATATGACTTGCTCTGTCGCAAAAAATCAACTTGCACCAAATTGAAATGTAAGGGTTATGCATTGGCAACCAGTGGCAAGAGAGCATTACAGCAACAGCTTGATCAACAGAAGTGAAATTTGTAAATAGTGAACGGGAACACACAGTGGAGGGGAAACATAAATGCAAGGGAACACAGTGAAAGGGAATGCATAGTGAGAGCAAACATATAGTGAAAAGGAACATGTGGTAAAGGGGGCATCGGAATACGGTCAAAACTTCATTCAGAGATGGATGTATTTTTTTTTTTTGAGCTAGGAGAAAATACTGGTACCTTGACATACTTACAATTTGTTGACGGGTGTTGAAACCACGGTACAACTGGAGAAATCTTTCGAGGTTGCTGATAGTATTGTTATTGTATTCCGATCACCTTGGCAAGAAAATTTGCCAAGACGACCGGCACCTTCGTCCACTGGAACCTGGTAATACGATGGGATACGCTATCCTCGAGCATAGTTTCGATAGACAACCTGGATTTCACCAGCGTCTCATCGTGTTCGGCCCCGCACGGATCGTAGTTCACGAGCGGTGGTATACACGAATATCCGACCACGCCCCGGCCTATCAGGGACATCACAAGAGTTTTTCCGTTTGTCTCCCACCACTCTTTGACCGAATTTTGCATGTCAAAGTCGGTCACGACGACAGCGACTGGGGGTCGTCCCCTACAAATGGTTTCTTCTATCAACTTGAACCGTTTCGGTTCTTCTGAGCTGATTCCATCGAACTTCGTGCAAAATACAAGTAGGTCAACGCCACCCGACTCGCGGATAGATTGAGCAGTGCTTTCCAAAGCGCGAGCGTCCACTTCACGTGCGTCCTTCCCTTCGTCGTCATCCAGGAGATCCCAGATGCGGAATCGTTGCAACCCCGTATTCACCCAGTGCGGATGGGCGTAGGGCTTTTCGTCTGAGCTGGTCTCGACTACGCGATGCCCAGCAATGAGATTGACGATCGAGCTCTTCCCTGCCCCCGTTTTCCCAAAGAAGACTACATTGAATGGGCGGGGTGGTATCCTGAACTTCTCTACGAGAACCGAAGCCTCGCATTTGTTCACCCTACAGCGGGTAATAAGGTCGGAGCAATCCTTCGTATGTGACGAGAGATCACGGCGCAGGGAAATCGGAGCAACAGCGGTGGCATACGTTTGCAAGAGTTCTTCGAGAGCACGTTTGGACTGACCGCAGTCAGTCCCAACCGTGCTGACACAAGCATGTGGAATAGATTCAACGGGAATACTGGTTCGGTTGACTATATCTCGTTTATTGCGTTCCCACCACTCTTCGTCAGATAAGTCGAAGTGGGTGACGACGAAGGCTATGGGAGCACGACCGTCAAAGAAGAAATTGATCAACTGGTAGAGATGACCAAGTGAGGGGGATATTGTGCCCTTGTCCGTACAGAGAAGGATGAGGCCAACGCCATCAGAAAGGTTTCGCAAGAAAGTTTGAGCGCGTTCATAAGGTAAAAGGTGACTAGCAGGAGCATCATGTGGAAGAAAGAATCCCATCGTGTCCCACAACCGGATTTTCCTTCCGTGGATGGAAATCTGGTACGATGTTGGCCGCTCGGTGCAAGGGTCCGCATCTGCGGATATCTGTGTGATTGGCTTCCCCGCAAGGAGATTGACAATCGAGCTTTTCCCAGACCCAAGAGCACCAAAAAGCACGACATTTATTTCAGATGCAGGGCTGTAATCGACAGTCAGGACCTGGAAAAGAAATTACACATCAGCCTACTTTGGGCGCAATGACTTCTCCAGACTATCTGCACAGAACTTCAACACTTCTTGTGCTGATGGTCGATTTTGTGGATCCCACGGGGACCAACATCGCTCAAGGAAGTTCCAGATATCATCTGGAATATTAACAGGCCACGCTGGACGCTGCGGATTCTGGAATCCTTTTAACCTATTCTCTGCCTCCCCTCTGTTCTTCCATGGATATTTCCCCGAAAAAATCTGCATGTCCAATCGAGGAGTTGAGTATGGAAGTCAAAGGATGATCGAACACAACATACAAAGAGGATGACGCAACCAAGAGAGTAAATGTCATTCAGAAGCGCGGCTTCGCGCTTGAGGTTCGGGTACAATTCTGGATAGAGCGTTTCCGGTGGAGCCCACATAGCTCTGCTGGAACGAATGGGATCTGTCCAGAGGTACGACAATTGGTCCTCCATTGGAGAGACAGAGAGGGACAACCCAAAGTCCGTGAGACGCGGATTATGTCTTTCATCAATCAAAATATTCCCCTAAAAATCTGGTAAATGTCAGTATCCCGATTTAGACAATGCAACACACGGGGTGAAAGTCTCCATGGATAACACCTTGTGAATGTACTGCGAGCGATGTTAGCAGGGGAGCACGAAACCTAGAATTCAGCGGACATACGATATTCCAGTCCGACAACAGATCCTTTGATCTGTAAGGCTAACTTGTTATTTTCGAACGATGAACAAATGGCTTATACTCACGAGTTGAACACGATCAGTAACTGAGAGTTTGATTCCACGCTGTTTGACATAATCAAAGAGCGTTCCATTTTGCATCCACACCGAAACAATGCAAGGATAATCGGAACCGAAGTCTTTGTCGTATGCAATCCCCAGAAATTGGACGATGTTGGGATGTTCTAATCTTCTCCATGATTGAAGCTCACGATTCACTCTCTAGACCCGCACAGGAAGCTAACAGAATGTAAGACGATATAATGTTATCTGCTTACTTGCATAAACTCGTCTTTTTCAGTTGGGTCGAAACCATGAGGGAAGGTAATCGCTTTGACTGCGACCTGAACACGAGGGGGTAAGTTAAACCTCAAGTGAAGCGCAATCACGCTAACCTCCATGCTCTGTGCATATAGACAACGATATACGACACTCGAAGAGCCAGTTGCCATAATACGAACCAGCTTAAGCATGCCGGTGAGGTCTTGCAGGGCAGAGCGTTCAACATATAAGTGTGAATCTGCTGAACTGCAAAAAGTTAAGTTTAAGTCAGGCTATCACAAGTAAAAGGACAGTGACATACCCTGGCACGGTTATCCATGGTGCCATGAAGGATACCATAGTGAAGTTGTGTGGGTGCCAGGTGAAGGAATTATATCTTCCATACAACCGCCATTGTTCGGATCCCCTTGGCCCTTCTTATCGAGTCACCGATATAATTCTAGATAAGCGCTGATGAACGACTTGTGTTTCCTTCTAAGGCTCAATGCTCGGACCCCGCAAACTCGATCGTGTCTTTCCTCTCTTCCTCTCGAAAACAAAAGAACGAGTACGATTTGGTGAGTGTAAAGAATTTAGTCTGATCTTTCGGATTATTGCATGTTGTATTTTTCTCATGTACTCTACACATTATATTCACACACTCTTGTACTCCGTATCCTTAGTCTACAATCTCATTTTCCCTAGCAACCTATATGGCCTCGTCGTTTTTACAATAGTAATTCAGCACCACAACGATAACCCGGTATACGCATCCCTGACTCCTCAAGACGCCTGTCCACCACCGCATCATTCCCTCGCGGTCCAGGTGTGCCCGGAGGGCCGTGGAATACATATTGGTAATAAGTTGCCGCGTTGCCAGCGGAGTTCCAGCTGGACCCTTTACTAACCATTACTAACTTAGGGTTCAGGTTTTCAACGAGTTTTCGTGCGCTCCCTTTTTGGAAATTTGTTCTCGTGCACATGCCCAGCGACTGCGTGAAGCAAAGTAAAGCTCAGGTAGTACATATTTGTAGGATATGTAGGGCGTTCGACTGGAGATAAAAAAAAGCAAGTGAGGTATTCTGAGTCTTCTGACACATAATGAACATCGCAAGCTACAAATAAACTATGTCCGCTGTCACAGGGTCCAGGTATGCCCGAAGGGCCGTGGAATGTGACACAACACTAGGGCGCAAAACTTATCAGTCACTTGACCCATTTTAAAGAAGTTGTCTGATGCCCTGAGATGGTATCGCCAACATGTGCCAAGATTATCATGGAGTTTCTCGCGCGGAAAATATTAGGTTTTGATGGCAACAAATTATCACGATAAGCTTATAGTTAGTAGCAAGCAACGCGTGAGCGTTAATTTTTTATCACGTGATAACGGCGCGCTCGACCGTCGTGCGTATCTTGTAGTACTTGCTTCTCACCTCGCCAGTGTGTCTTGGTTTACTCATTTCTTTCAAACCGCTACATGTTGGGAAATATCTCTTTCAAAATACTCCTTGCACATTGGGTTGCCTTCCTTGATGTCTTACAGCAATTCTTCAAGACTTACGTACCCCGACCTCTGTTGTCAACGGTGTTCCCGGAGCTCATCGAGGACGGATCCAATTTCTCACACCACGTACAGCGAATTGCAGATCCACCAGACCATAACTATTCCATTAATCTTGCCACGATATGTCTCTCTTCGACAAACCTTCAGACATCTTTAGTTGTGAATCTTTCTTATTTTGTTGACCATTCGGACTACGATACTTGTTCATTGGACTCGCCACATCACTATTCATTTCCGAATACACCTATTAGGCGGCCCGCCATTATCTACTCAAGCGTGCCACCATCGTCGCCGTCCGTACAAGCTGCGGTAAGTTGCTCTGTCACTTTCCCAGAGTAGCTGACGCCGCCGCTCCCCCTGATAGTACAACGATGCACAAACTACAATGGTTCCATATGGAGCACGCGGGCTCAGCTTTTGCCCTGTCTTAGTTGGTGCCATGTATGTTCAAACGCTGATGTATTTCTATATGTTTTTGATGGTACGCACCTCGTTCTCACCCGAGCATGGCCGTTAAGCTTAATTTGAGATTCCAACACTTTTAAATCACTGGTTCGAGGATGTATTGATTTACGAAACTCTAAACCCCGTCAAGATCGTGGGCTGCTCCCCGAAGTTCCTTCACACAAGTTTGTGGATCGCACCATGGTACCTTCTTCTAAAGGGTTTTTTCAGGCGCTTTCGACGAGCTCGTTACAAATCAGCCACTCCCCCAATTCCAAGTATCGTGCTTATACAAACTGATGGAGAAGTTGTGCCGGTAAATCTTGTTGAAGATTATCGAGCGAGCACAGACGAAGTAGGCGCACGGTTGTCGTTTCTCGAATTGACAGATTTGGAAACGTCCGATGGTCTGGAGGCAAAATCTGTTAACGGGGAACCTCATGACTTCATGCAATCCCTTGTTTTCGATGGGGAAAGCTGTATTGCAACAGAACGGAAAGGGTCGCCTATGCAAGCGGCTTTCGAAGGGGACGAACACGAGAATCAAATTACCAAAGTAAACGACGATTTCCGGCCTGGATCCCTCACTTGCAAATTTGTCGAGGATCACCGATCTTTGGTAAACCAAATCCCTGACGAGCAACTGAAACTTTCTACCATCCTTGGCGAGACTACGAACGAGCCTTTGCAGTCTGTCGAACCAGAAGCTCCCATTCTTCCAACCTCTGTACCGGAAACCCTTGCAACGCCGAGGACTTGCAAACCCGATGAACGGACGGGAGAATCCGAGCAAATGGCGTTCCTGGGAGCAGAACTTGATGACGAGTCCAAAGATGGCCAGAACAGCCTCGAGGAGCGGGAGAACCCAGATACTGACGAATGGGAAATACCGTCAAACGCCACGAGTACGACGGGCTCGTCCAAGGGATTGCAAGATACACCTGCCCTAATAAAGGATCCACGACTTTCCAGTGGTAATGTGGCGGACGAAGCAGGTTGTGGTCAAGCACCCAGGACCGAACCTTGCACGGAAGAACATACTTGTTCCCGGGACCTTAGAAGCCAACTTGGAGGCGGTGGCGTCAAACCGGTACAGGCTCCTGTGGCGCCATTTCCTTCATTGGAGAAGCAAGACCCGACGTTGCAAGATCAGGAGAAGCCGGACTTTTCTGTAGAGGCCAGTAAGGAGGTCGAAGATAACAATATCGCCATTGTAGAATCTCTGTCACCTTCATTGGTCACGGAACCGATCATCAATCTTCCTTCTCTGGTGGCAATACGTGAAGATAAGCTGGATTTTATGACTTCGCCGATGTCAATGGCGCCGATGGAAGACATCGACATCGTGACGTGTTCGCCGTTTCAAGTATATTCCCCTATCTTTCCTGCTGTGGTTATCAGTATAAACTGCAGTATCAATGCGGAGGAACAAGGTTCGATATTGGTGGGAATCGACGAACCGGACAAGGCACTATCTCATCCGGGACAAGCGTTCGCATTGGTAGATATCCCAGACGGCGAGGTATCTGCATGTGAAACGTTGAGCATCAATTCTCTTGAAGATACATCCTGCTCGCCAAATGCATTTGTTAAATCTTCGATCCCGGTATCTTCAACTTCTATGGTCGACAACGAACCACCACTTGGCAATTTTCAGACATTGGAGATCGCGTCGTCAAATTTGGCAGCAGTTCCCGAGATGGTGATGCCAGAGGCAAGCACCAGCGCGGTAATCTGCAGCACGGGCGTAAACGATGCGATGGATGTTCCTGGAACGCACGAACATGGGGATGAGGTTTTGTACGAGACCTCTTCCGATAGGAAGCATCGAATCCATTTTCCTCCCGTCTTGGAATCGCCCAAGGGACCCGATACAAAAGACCAAGACCAAGTCAACTTCGCGGCCTTGGAAAAAACCGATCATGGAACTGTCGCGGTGTCTCTTGAATCTCGATGCCTTCCGGTTGCTCAAGCATCCCAGTTACCGACGACGGAGTCTGAGGGGCCGTTGGTGTTACCTGACGCAAGCAACAAGGCAAACCTCCCCTTGACGATATCCGCAGAAAGGAAAATGGTGGTCGAAAGCAGGACTCCGAAACTTCCTCCAAATCGGACGTTAGCTGGCTCGATTCACGCACCGTCGGAATCTTTGGTAAATCAAAAAACCAATAGCCGCATAGGTCGGTCGGTCATCTACGAGACGTCACCATTCATGACCCACTTGGTGGCCACGCCCCCGAGTACGATCATTGAGAACGCATCCAAGCCTAACCAGTATCTCTCCGCATCGATTTATGCCCCACAGATGTTGTCGAAGTCGGAAGTACAGCCCTCAACTGCTCTGTTGCGAGACGACAGGAAGTCCGATCATCGCCGATCTGTCACAAACCCGGTTGCAGTGTCCGAGAGCACATACGTAACAGAGACATGCACGCCCAACTGGACAGCGATGCCAGAAGTAGTCGACGCGTTCCGCATGTTCACACGAGCGTCTAGTGGGAACAGTCAAAGGGTTTCATCCATCTCCGAATGTACGAACCGAGGACCATCGCTAGGGGTGGCTGGTCAAAAGGCAGTCGCAACGAATTCGTTGAACAACACCCTTGCTATCGCTAGCATCCAGAATCGCTGGATACATAAAAGTGGTCTGCTGCTCATTCGAGACATGGTGCCCTCGGATCCTGCAGATTTCAACCTACGTTCTTGGTAACTGTAGCGTTGCTTCGTCGGATGACGCTGACCAGGGTACCTTTAGCACAAGAACAAGAAGCTATGATTTGAACGTCACGCCGGTACAGCAGGTTCTGTATCCTGGCAAGCTCGATATTCCATACGCGCCGCAACATGGAATGGGAGATGCGACGGCAGCGCGACGTCAGCAAAGGTGCGTAAGTGGCAGTCGTCCATGAGGCGTGAATCGATCCTCATCGATGCATCCCGTGGACAACTGTTGTAGCTTGATTGTTCAACGCCAGACAGAGACGGAGCCCGCGCTAGGTTCTCGACTCTGGATGGCTTACCGGGGCTGAGGGAGGCAGAGATCCTTTAAGCCGAATATGCACATTGCTACTCTGGGGCGGTTTTTGATTTGGATACTGATCGTATTTGTCTTCGCCGTGATCTTTATTTTATTCCTATATATTTTATGAGACCACTCGTTTCTGACGCTGAGATGCGAGATTCGAGAGCGATGATGAAAGGGGTTATACCCAATTTAGCATTTTTCAGACTCCGCCTCAGCTCACGCAAGGTAGCGTTGTGATTTGAGTTCATCGTCCCGCTCGACGTCAACATCCCTCTCAAGGCCTCTCTCGCCGTCAAAAACCACCGTAAGTCACGTTTGCATGCCTCCCCGTGGCTTCCTGGAGAACCTATATGTGATGGGGACGCTCTCGGGTGCTGGATGCGGGGGATGTAGTACGGATGGACGAACTTGCTAATCTCATCCTGTCCTCCACAGGCAGCGTCCGTGCGAACGACCTAGTCTCGCAGTATGTCGTCCGCCTAACCCAGCAGAGCGCGCATTGACATCGACGTAGCGCTTTCGAACAACAAGGACTTTGCCCAGCATGCTTATTTCCAAGAAGAACAGGCGCATCATTTACGAAAACCTCTTCAAGGGTACGTGTGTCCACGCTCACCTTTCCGCAGTGGCTCACTCCATGTGTCGATCTCCCGGTCCTGTCTCGTCGCCATGTACCCCGTTTGGATTGAACGCACGCACGGACGGGACGTACAGAGGGCGTTTTGGTCGCCAAGAAAGACTATAATGCGCCCAAGCACGAAGACCTCGACGTGCCGAACCTCGAGGTTATCAAGGCGATGCAGAGCCTGACCTCCAAGGGCCTCGTCAAGACCCAGTTTTCGTGGCAGTGGTACTATTACGTGCTCACGCCCGAGGGCGTCGAGTACCTCCGGGAGTGGTGCGTCGTGGTGCTGGTTCGGACGAGGCGGGTGGGCTGACGAGTGTTGTGTAGGTTGCACCTCCCCAACGAGATCGTCCCTGGCACGCACAAGCGCGCGGCTCGTCCTCCTCGCCCAGCTACCGTTCGTACCGGTGCCGAAGGCGGTGCCGCTCGTCCACCTCGTGGAGACCAAGAAGGCTACCGGAGAAAGGAGGTTGGGGCTCCTGGCGACTTTAGGCCATCCTTCCCTGGTGTCGGTCGTGGGGGTGCTTAAAGGGAGAGTAAACCTTTACACGATCGAACTCGTGTCACGCAGCGGATGGGTAGTCACTCTTATTTTTTCCGTCCCCTTGAAAATCAATGTCTGTATGAGCATGGAGCATGTCTAGTCTATGATATATGCTATCCATTCCGCTTCATTGAGCACAGGGAGTCTCGAGTGCACTTGTCACTACTCTTGACTGAAGTAGTCGACGACATTACGGACTGCGCCTTTCCTTCGTTCGGTCTTGTCATGTATCGATGACCTGTTTCGAAAACGAACTAGTAGAGGGTATTCGTGAGCTGACGATAGACGACGGGACAGTTGACCATGCCATGCCTCGTTTTGCAGAACCCGGTCGAACCACTGACAAACATACTCGCTTGCACGATTACCAATTTATCGAGGATCCCAAACACGCCCGGATCGTCGAGCAGCGTGTCGTTGAGGTCCTGTGACCTTCGGCATACGGATACCGACGGACCTGTTCGGCGAGGTCCGTGAGCGTCCACACGTCCAGTTCGTCCCCGGGCAGAAACGCCTCGACGAGCGTCGCGATCGCGTCGTCGGCGCTGCAAACGTGCTCGATATCTGCGCCCCTCGTTGACGTACGGCCCGCCCGCACGAGGAGCTGCATAAAGTGCATTCGGGTCTTGGATTCCTGCTCGCCGGCGCGGACGCCAGACTAACAGACGAGCGCTCGACGTGAAGTGGATGTCCAAATTGACGAAGAAACAGGTAGTACAGAAACTATAAAATCTGTCAATGGTGATCTGTTTGATCGAGTCCTTTTTGGGGAGTAAGTGCGTGCGGAGCGCCTGAAATCTACCGCAGCGAGTTGGTTTGGGGGGTTGATGGTAGGCTGAACAGGGACGAGAGACAACGCCCTAGTGCCAGGAGTGGAAGTCAGATCGATCGTCGGAAGACTGCCTGGACCGGCAAGAGTGGACGCGATGGTGGTCGAGGCCGATTAGGTATGGTCGGGCGCCGGGTTATCACCTGGTTTGGCCACGGCGTTGTTGGGAGAGTCCGGCGTCGGCGGTGTCGACATTGGGAGTGCCGGGTGCCATTTCAGGTCAGGGAGAGTACGTTTGTTCAGCAGAGTCGTCAACTTGAAGGAGGTTGCTCGATTGTGGTCTTCGAGTCTAGTTAGTTTTGAGGTCACTAGTAGGTCGGAGCTTCGACGAGACAAGCTCGTTGTCAATGATGATCACGTCACATTCACATTCGACATCTTTTCTTTCATCTTTGAATATTCATTTCGTCATCTGGCGTGTGACGCTATGAATCCATCCCGACTGCCGACCACGCACCTTGCCCAGTTGATCTTGAGTGAACAGGCGTAGCTACTCGTCGCCGTCCTCAGATAAGGTGGCAAGAAGAGCACAGCTGACTGACGTACTACGAAGAGGCTCACTGAGAGAGGCTGTGCAACTCTGACAGCGCGCTTTCAACTCGCCCACTCCCATGTCTGCCCAACAGACGAGTCCACCGACATTCGTCCATACTCCCGAATCACTGCTTTATGCTGTTATCCACGGTTTTTTTCTTGAAAAGTTCTCTGAGGGGACCTACCCTACAGTCAAGGAGGATTTTTCGCTAGCTCGTGCGGTGTCCGCCGCCGCCCATGCTTATACCACACACATTGACGAAACTTCTGTGTCTCATTGGAATTGTATCAAAACGACGTTGGACAACTTGCAAGCGTCTGTTAAATCCGAGGACTTGAACAGCGAGCACGTCATCTCCCAGCTGCGTGGGATGCAAACAGGAGGTATGCTCGCAGATGCCCTATGTGGATATGCTAACACACTGTAGATGTTCTTGCGTTTTTCATCCGATCTAACTATTCTGGCATCCTCGTCACAAGAAGAGAGACCTGTACGATGTTGGAGACATTCCACGTGTCGCCGCACAGAGG
>JBBPSN010000226.1:15589-28463 GCA_038093615.1 Austroboletus olivaceoglutinosus | reverse complement strand
AGAAGCACGGCAAAGATTTGACCGTTAGCAGGGAGCCTAGTCGGGCAGGGACACCCGTTTCGACGTCTGCTCCAGGTACGCAGTCGGCGCCCGCTCCGGCAAAATCCACCACAGGGACGAAAACTGCTATCAACACGTCCAAGATTGTCAAAGAAGCAACGTTCATGGCATCAGCTGACGATCTATATGGATTGCTCACTGACCCGCAGCGCATCCCTTCATGGACACGTGCTCGCGCGGAGGTATGTACGTCGACCCACGATAGATAGAACTGGGCTGAATCGACTGTTTAAAACTTTTAGTCAGCTGCCAAAGTTGATACACCATACTCGCTCTTTGGTGGGGGCGTCAAGGGTAGATATCTTTCGCTGACGCCAGGAAAGGAAATCGTCCAGACGTGGGCATTGGCAAGCCCGACGTGGCCAACGGGTATGCATGTTGGGCTGTGTTTTTTTGAGCAATTGTCTTAGATGTGACGCAGAACACGAGGCCAAGTTCACCACGACATTCGAGCAGTCGTCGGATTCGACCAAAGTGACGTTCACGCTGGAAGGTGTGCCAAAAGGGATGGAGGATGAGCTTGAGCGTAATATCGAGGGGTATTAGTGCGTGCGCCGATGGACTCGCTGGACCCAACTGACATTTCCATGTCTAGCATTCATGGCTTGAAATCCATCGGGTATGTGCAGTTGATTGTTTCTCCCACATCTGCGCCACGTAGACGGGTGCCAAATAATCCGCGACGGCCTCTCACCGGAGGTGACGTCGCGGGCAGCAAGGCGGCCACGGCGGTCGCGATTGCGGTCGTGGTCGTTGCTGCGGCGTTTTGTGTACCCTATCTGTCATACTCGCCCGTCTCGCTGCGCCGGTAGGACATTATGCTTATGCTAGTGGGCAGGTTGGGTGCGGTGCTTTGAAGAAGGTCGTACAGAAGTTTAGTAGGATGTACATACTAGGTTTGGAGGACAAGGGGGTGCCAGGAGGGCTGCTGAAGGACCCCGGTGGGAGGGTTAAGACACGAACAAATTTAACGCCACATTCGAATTCTGTTCCGCCTCGCGTCGTCGCCGAGAATTTCGCTCTCTTTGCTTCCTCCCACTCTCCTTTCAAAAACACGTCTACACTCAACATGGCCGCCGCCGCAGTCGAAGAAATCCGAGCCACGTCCTACGTCGGCTTCGACTCCATCACCCAGCAAATCGAGCACAAGCTCTTGAAACGTGGCTTCCAATTCAATGTCATCGTCGTTGGTTCGTCTTACTTTCGCTACCGTAACAGTCGTTCGTGACCTCTGAAAATAGGGCAAACTGGTCTTGGAAAGTCGACGCTCATCAACACCATCTTCGCGTCGCATTTAATTGACTCCAAGGGTCGCTTGGAATCCAACGAACCCGTCAGACAGACCACCGAGATTCAAACCGTTTCACATGGTATGCCTTTCACTCGAGACCGTGGATGGATGCATTGACGACTGAGAACTGGACAGTCATCGTTGAGAATGGAGTTAAGCTCCGCTTGAACATTGTTGATACTCCTGGTTATGGTGACCAGGTGAACAATGAAAACTGGTGTGTACAGTGCTTTGCGGCATTGACGTGTTCTGACGATGCGTGGTAGCTGGGATCCCATTGTAAAGTACATCAAGGACCAGCACAGCGCGTATCTGCGCAAGGAGCTGACTGCTATGCGCGACCGATACATCCAGGACACGCGCATCCACTGCTGTCTCTACTTTATCAGCCCGACGGGCCACTCGCTGCGTGCCATTGACGTTATTGTGATGAAGAAACTGAGCGAGGTGGTCAACGTCGTTCCGGTGATTGCCAAGGCAGACACTTTGACCCTGGAAGAGAGAGAGGCGTTCAAGCAAAAGGTAAGGCCTGACGGCTCGTCCAGGGTAAAGTGGCGCTGACGGAGGGATAGATCCGGGCTGAACTGGTTTACAACAACATTCGGCTGTATCCGTTTGATACCGACGACAGCGACGTGGAGGAAGTGCAGTTGAACGAGTCCATCCGGGTGCGTACGGCAGAGTAGCAGATTGAGTGGTGAACTGAGTGTTTTGCAGAGTATCATTCCGTTTGCCGTGGTTGGGTCCGAGCGCAGTGTGATTATTGATGGCAAGTCTGTGCGCGGACGGAAGAACCGCTGGGGTGTGGTGAACGTGGAAGACGAGAGCCACTGCGAGTTTATGCACTTGCGGAACTTTTTGACGAGGACACACCTGCAGGACTTGATCGAGACGACGGCGCAGATCCACTACGAGGCGTTCCGGTCGAAGCAGCTGCTTGCGCTGAAGGAGGGCGTGCAGCAGAGGCCTGCGACGAATCAGTAGAGTTGGATGGATGGTGCGAAGAGATACCCTTGTCAGATTTTTGACGGACGCCGTGTCGTCGGTTTGGACTTGCGTTCATTACTATAAACGTCGTGTCTTGATTTCATATTACATTGTCAATTTGATGTCAATGCTCTGTCAGAGGCATTTCTAATCACTAAGCCGGGGGCCAGTCCATATGCGCTCCCACCTTGGTTTCCCCACCCAGGCCACCATGGGCTCCCCGTCCCGCCCGTCCCTCCTCGCCCGCGCCCGCGCTGCCCTCGCCGCCCTCTCCCCCGAGGTCCTCTTCGCCCGACGTCGCGGCCCCGGCGCACCTCGCACCGTCTTCGTCAACCTCCCCCTCCCCGACGACTACTTTGATCACAAGCACAGACCCCTCCCCGCCCACCTCTTCCCCACCAACCAGGTCATATCCTCAAAGTATACCATCATCACCTTTCTTCCCCGAAACCTCCTCGAGCAGTTCCGCCGCATCGCCAACATGTACGTGTCCCCCTTTCCTACTCGGCTCCCCTCTCACCCCCCCCCCCCCTCTCAGCTTCTTCCTCGCCATAGCCATCCTCCAGTTCTTCCCAGAGTTCTCCACCGTGTCCCCCGGTCTCGTCCTCTTGCCCATCCTCATCGTTCTCAGCTTCACCGCCATCAAGGATGCTTACGAAGACATTAAACGACACCAGTCCGATCGTCGTGTGAACCACACTGCCGTCCGGCTCCTCTCCGGCTCTGCCTGGTCCAACCCAAATCTCACCGGCTCCAAGAGTCGCACCTTTGTTCGGGGAATCGTCCCTCGTCGCCGTTCCCCTCTCCGCGACGACCCTGAGTCCGCCACTCTCCGGGACCCCGCCATCGAGTTCGACTCCCCCGGGCCCCTCTCTGTCCACGAGACCCCCGCCGTCTATTGGAGCAAGACAGTCTGGGAGGACGTCCGTGTCGGCGACTTTGTCAAAATCACCAACGACGAACCCATCCCCGCAGACATCCTTATATGCGCTACCTCCGAGGACGAAAACGTCGCATATGTCGAGACCAAGAATCTCGATGGCGAAACCAACCTCAAATCTCGCAATGCGTGTCCTGCTCTCACCGATCTTCGTTCTGCTCCCGATTGCACCAACAAGCTCAACTCGTTCACCGTCGACTGCGATCGTCCGGACACCAATATGTACAAGCTCGACGCTTTTGTAACTCGCAACGAACAGAAATATGCCGTTGATAGCCAGATGGTCCTCTTGCGTGGCACTATCCTCCGGAACACGGACTGGGTCATTGGCCTCGTCCTCTTCACTGGCGTGGATACCAAGATCATCCTCAACTCTGGCAGTACACCAAGTAAGCGCAGCAGGGTAGAGCGTCAGATTAATCCTCAAGTGTATGTTACTCATTCTCTTTCTGATTTCCGCCCTTACTCCGTTCCAGTCTCATCAACCTCGCTCTGCTCGCTCTCATGGCAGTCGTTTGTGGTATCGCTGACTCTCAGATTGAGAAGCAGCTCTATCCCGAAGGCGCCCCTTGGCTCTACAGTGACAATACTTCTTACGACAACCCGAACATCAATGGCCTTATCACTTGGGCATTTGCGCTCATCACGTTCGCTGCCCATTTCATCCCACACGCTCGTTCCTCATATTCTCCCATAGGTTCCAGAACATCGTACCGATCTCTCTCTATATCTCAATCGAGGCCGTGAAGACCTGCCAGGCGCTGTTCATTTACTTCGATTATGATATGTTTTACCCGAAGACGAACCAGCCGACGCTTGCTAGAAGTTACAATTTGTCCGACGATCTGGGTCAAATCGAGTACATATTTTCCGACAAAACCGGGACATTGACGCAGGCATGTTCATTTCTGTTTCAACAGCAGGAAATGGTGTCTCATGCGACCTCAGAATTCAATGGTATTCAGAGAGTGCTCCATTAGCGGTGCTATATATCACGGGGATCCCGAGGAAGAAGAGGAACTTGACGTCAAGAAACACGCCATGGACGATGAAGCCCACGGTAAACTTCAAGACGTCAGCCGTGACTCGTCATTTGGTTCTACCTCTAACGGAGCCTCATCTGCGCCGACCCCTCCGGTTGATGCTGACACTGTCTACGCACCGCCTGTCGTCAAGCTCTCTAGCGGTGTGCTCAAGCATTACAGTGATCAACAGCTGGAGCAAGACTTGGCCCGGGCTGTTAACGCTGAACCTGGATCCGAGAACGAAACGCAAGCACGCGCATTGAATGGGTTTTTCTCTGTTTTGGCATTATGTCATACCGTCCTTACTGTTGTCGATCCGGAGACGGGCGTCATTGAATACAAGGCTCAGTCACCCGATGAAGCGGCTCTTGTCCAAGCAGCCGCGGATGTCGGGTTTGTCTTCCGCGGGCGAGATAGGGAGATACTCATGCTTCAAACGCCGTTTTCAAAGGAAATCGAACGTTACGAGTTGCTCGACATTCTCGAGTTCACGAGTGCTCGCAAGCGCATGAGCATTATTGTACGCAAACTCGATGGGGACGATTCTCGGCTGTTTCTTCTCTCAAAGGGCGCCGATAGTGTCATTTTCGAGAGACTCAAGTCCGGTGGCGACGAGCTCAAGCGAACGACGGAGAAGCATCTCGATGATTTTGCTAACGCGGGTTTGAGGACGTTAACCCTGGCCTACAAGGTCATCTCAGGTACGTACAATCCATTCATGCCAGGCACACATTCATCTTTTCACGTTCAGAGGAGGAGTACGAGAGTTGGAGTGAACGGTATCACGAAGCGTCCACTGCGCTTGAAGATAGGGAGAAGAAGGTGGAAGACGTGAGCGACGAGATGGAAAAAGATCTTCGTCTGCTAGGAGCTACCGCGATTGAAGATCGCCTGCAGGATGGCGTGCCGGAGACGATCGCCGACCTCAAGCTTGCAGGTATAAAAATTTGGGTAGCCACCGGTGACAAGCTCGAAACCGCAATCGGTATTCGCTCATCCTGTCTGCCTGTCTTACACCTGCTGATTTTCTCCATGTCATGCAGCCATCGGATATAGTACGAATCTCATCGCTGATGACTCCAATATTGTCATTGTTCGCGGCGGGGATGTTGGACCTTCCGTTTATCAACAGATGGCCAGGGCTGTCGAAGAGTTTTTCCCGGATAGTCTGGATAAGGACGATGCCATCGACGTTCAGACTTCAGATTCCGGACCGTATCAGTTGCGTCGTCTAAGCATTGGCGCCTCCATCGTGGGCGAAGGCAACGGGACACGCCCGGGGGGATATGTACTTGTCATGGACGGCACGGCATTGGGACATGTGAGTGTCTCACCCTTAGATGGACTCTGAACGCTTACACCTCGGTCCAGGCCCTTGCTGACGATCAGAGCAAGCAATTGCTGTTGCACCTTGGGACTCGGTGCGAAGGCGTTATTTGCTGTCGTGTTTCCCCTCTTCAGAAAGCTCTTGTTGTCAAGCTTGTCAAAGACGGCCTTCGCGTAATGACGCTTGCGATCGGTGATGGTGCCAACGACGTTAGCATGATCCAAGCTGCTGATGTTGGGGTCGGCATTGCTGGTGAAGAAGGTTTGCAGGCCGTCAATTCCTCCGATTATGCGATTGCTCAGGTACGTTGTTCTATCGAGGGAGTACGTGACATCTCATCATACGTGTCTTTCTGAACAGTTTCGGTTCCTCAAACGACTTCTTCTGGTCCACGGGCACTGGTCTTATGCGCGTAATGGATCCATGTGGGTTATTTTCCCTTGATCGGCCCGGATACTGGCTGACTTTGCTCGATTCAGGATTGTCAACTTTTTTTATAAGAACATTGTAGCAGTTGCAGCCCTTTGGTGGTTCCAGATTTATTGTGGTTGGAGTTCGGCATAGTACGTCTATCTCGTTCTGACTCATTCTCGATTCTAAAACTCGCCTTTATAGTGCCTTTGAGTACACTTACCTTCTTTTCTGGAATACCTTTTGGACCGTTGCCCCAGTACTTGGTATAGGGCTTTTTGACCGTATAGTTGGTATGTGTCTTTGACTGTTTGTAGCATTTGTCTGACTCGTTTTCAGACGCTGATGTCCTCATGGCTTTCCCTGAGTTGTACCGGTATGGTCGCGAGCGAAAGTGGTTCACGTTGAAGTTGTTTTCGATCTATATGATCGATGGAATCATACAGGTATGTCTTGTTGATTTGCAAATTGTCTTGGGCTAACCAGTCTATTAGTCCGTTCCATTGTTTTTCATTGTCACTTTTACATATTTCACTACCACCACCCGTCCTGACGGTTACGGCATTCAGCAGTTTGAGTATACTACGGTAAATTACTCTCCCTGCCATTGCCACGGTTTCTGACGTCCGATAGACGATGGTCTTTGCCGCAGTGTTGGCTGTCAGCTTGTACAATGGTCTCAATACAAACGCGTGGACCGGGTGGGTGTTCTTTGCAATTTCTCTGGGAATTGTGTTGCTGTGGGTCTACACGGTATTACTTTTGTTTTGCTCACTGGATTTTGCAAACTCATTGGCGTGTTGCAGGCCATATATAATTCCATCAGCCCAGGCTGGTTTGTCACTAACTCCTATGGCAACAACATATTCTTGTTCGAATCTGCCTACTTCTGGCTATGCCAGCCGCTCTGCGTTGCGATTGCGCTTCTTCCGAGATTTCTATACCGGGCATGGCAAACCGGCTATGCACCAGGTGATTTGGAGCTTCTTCGGTATATCAGAAAAACGCAGCCAGATCTCGATATGGCTACCGCTCTCCGCTGCAGTCACGATGGTTTGGCTCCGCGGTCTTCGCTATCGGCTCGACTGAGGCCATCGTCACGGATGTCACGGCCCGTGTCAGTTTCGTCGGCGCCTTCGGGCGCTGCGGCAGCGGGAATACTAGGCATGAATTACAGCGCGGATACACTTTCATTGGATATGCGCAGGACGCCCGTTAGCCGCACGGATATGTGTACGGGTGTCCGCTCCGTACATCGCGGTTTCGACTTTGCGACGGAGGAGGGTGGTGTTGCAATGCGTCGGATGCAAAGTAACTTATCTGGACGTCGGCAAAGCAATCGCCACCTTCCTCTGGTCGGGGAGTCGAAGCAGTCTCCGAAGAAAAAGGCCTCGCTACGTATATTTTCTTCACTCAGGCGAAAAAAGCCTTCAACTCCAACCAAGGACGATTAGTTGTCCAATACTCGAGGTTGCATGATCTATCGCTATTTGTTTTACGCCACACTCCACGCCCTTTGTATGCCTTGATCGCTGTATCCGTCTTGGCTATTTATTCACCCCACCCTAGCTTCTACTCCTTGACTTAGATAAGTAATCGTAGAAGGATATTAGGATTAATGCGATTAGCACAATTATTTACGGACAAGATTTAGACAAGACCGAGGCTCCATAAGAATACAAGAGATCAAATCATGTTATGATGTCGTCCCACTCCCCCCATTCACCGCCGACCGCCCGTACTTGAACCTTTTCCCCAAACTCTCCAAAATAGGCAGCTTTGAACCAAGTTTTCATATCCTCCTCCCCAAACGGCCCATAAGCCTCCCTTGGCTCTTGCCCCAGCATATTCCACCTATACTCGTACTTTACATCAGCCGAGGGAGGAGTCCAGTCGTCTTCGACCTGCCCACTAGATCGTACACTGCGGACTAGTTCTTCGTACGTTTTCGAGTAGACGTCGATGTCTCCAAGTGACATGATTTTGGATGCGAAATGAGTGATCAGGTCAATGTCCGTCATACCCTTTGATGGTTGATTGTCTACCACCATGCTCGAATCATCCCTTGACTTGTCATTCGTGTGTTTTCTGGCGGACGCGGTCAATTCATCTGTATCCTCCCCTTGCATCAAGGACGTACCCAGCATTCCTCTTCGACTTTTTGCCCAGCCGTTGCAAAGCCTCCAGCACCGTCTCTCCGCGCTTGAGCAAACCGACGAGTTGGATTTCCAGCGCACTCTTGCCACCGCTTTGTTCGAGTTCTCTCTCCTCTGCCTTCATCTTTTCTTTCTGTACCCTCTCCTGTTGACGCTTCCTCTGCCGGGCGATCTTGATCTCCTTTTCGTCGACACCGTCCATCCACCGGTCATGCACGGCATGCGGATCAAACGTCTTGACATACGTCCCGTCCGCAGCAAACTTGCCTTCCTCCATCTCCTCCCGCATATTGAAGGAAGACATCTCGTACCCCATTCCGACCTCCTTCCGCCGTCTCGCGTCGTCTTCATCCTCGGGCTCGTCGTCTTCGTCCTCGCTTTGGCTCTCGTGCTCGGACTCGTTGAATTCCTGGCCCTCGATGTCTCCTAGACGCAGGAATTCTTCCTTGTTCTTCTTCTTTTGTGAACGCGAGGATTGTTCGTCCTTGTTGGCTTCCTTTTCGCCCATGGCGAACATGTCATCCTCGTCCCCGTCTACTTGCCCGGCTTCGTCCTTTCTGCGACTGTAGACGACGCCTTCGCCATCGTCGGTTGAGTCACTCTCGTACCCTTCATTCCGGATGCGTCCCTTGCGCTTTGTGGACGGATCCTCGAGAGCGCTGTCGACTTGTTCTGCAAAGTTGGCGGGATCATCGCTGGGCTCCACGAAACGTAGCTTTTTAGGATTGGGACGCTGTTGTTCGGCAGAGGCTGCAGATCGCTTCTGCGCTGTGCGAGACTGCATGATGTAGTGAATCCATGTCAATCATGCCCGACTCTTGTTTGTCACCAGACGTAATCACGTGATTGGCCAAAAATTAATATTGACGGTCAACAAAACTATGTGAAGAGAATGATAGGGCATGCATTCAAAGAGCAGTCGCCTTCATGATGGCGGCTACATATGCAAGCTGGTTTTCAATGGAGGCATGTGAAATCAAAAGTGTCCTCGAAAGTCCCCTAAGATGCTTAGGAGCCCCGAGTTTCTCAGCAATATCCGCATTTTCGGACGAATATAATACACAGACTTCTTTCCCAACGGGTGCAATAAGCTGAAGACAAGGTTCAGCATGGGCCAAGCATTCAAGATTCCACTGTTACCGTATGAGACGACTCAAACCGCTGCAACAGCACTGAGAAGCGCTCCTGTTGCACCATCTCGGCAGAGGTGTCGAGAACGACCCGAGCCGTGCCGTCGCTCTTCAGCGTGCTTACCATAGCGAGGGCATCTATTGCGGAGTAGAAAAGTGCGACTTTGCTGCCAGAGGAGTTGCCAATCAAGATGTCACTTATTTGTGCCTTGATTTCGCTACAGTCCTTGAGAGCTAGCGGAAGCTCAACGCCGTCGCGAAGAATCACTTTAAACGTTGTCGAGAGCCTGTAACAGTACTGAGCCAACTTTCTAGCAATTCAAATGAAGCCCTTACTCATTTCTGACGGCCGCCGATTGATCTTTGGTGTGACCTTGATATCTGTGGGCTAGTTTTAGCATGACACATGACGAGGAAACGACCTCAACTGACAGGGGACCGAAAATGGTTGTCCGGAAGGAAGGCTGGGCGGAACTGAAGGAGCTGAAAGAGGTTTGGGTGGAAGGAAAGAGTTGCTCTTTGGCAAGTTCGATGCTGAATCACGTCCAATCAACTCAAGATCAATCATTCAAATGAATACTATACCTTTTTTTCACAGCCTCGTCCGCCGGAGGAGCATCAACAGATGGAGCAGAAGAATTGCCATTGGTTGGATTTGAAGCTTGCTGTCCCGCCTCAGACACAGGAAGTGGGACATCCGCAACATCGTCGACTGCCCTGGGTTCCTCTGCGACCTCAACCAAGGATTGGTTGGGTAATTCCTCCGTTGGCGCTGGAGTTGAATCCGACTTTTGTATCTCGACTTCCTGTGCTTCTGCTACACCGTTTTTCTCTTCGTAATCAGGGAGAGTCTCTGGATCTGCCTGTGGCCCCGCTAGCTCAAGCAACTCTCCAGAAGGTGGGGGGACTGGATGGGAATTCGATGCCGTCTGACCCTCTTGGGCAACTACATTGTCTTCATCACTCCATGACGTGATAACAAGCTCATTTCCTTCGGTGACATCAGGAGCACCTGGGACTTCTTCAATTTCATCAGGCCTACCACGTTCCACGGTGACACCTGCAAACTTTCCCTTGATGCTCTTCAGAGTACCTTTCGTGGCAGTGAGTAAGGAGCTGCGGTTCTTCTTGATCAGACCCGAAGACGAGCGACCGGGACCGGGTTTACGGCCACGCCTGGCAGGATCATGGCTCGGCCCACTACTGGGAAGGATATCAGTGGAATGGTTTGACAGAAGCCGAGCTTTAGTGGTTATGCGGGTCTGTTGGTTCGTAGTTTCAAGCGTGGTTGTATCAATAAGCTTGACGAGAGGTCTCGCAACTCGAGCACGGTGGTGGAGGACAGGATCTCCCTGAATCTCAGGCACTTCGTCAGGGAAATGTGACGGCGAGTCGAAGAGAGGGTCAGGAGAACTGTCAACAGGCGAAGCAGGGCCTTGGGAGTCGGGAACGACATCGTCCGGAGGTAAAGAGGGAGTTGGAGGTGGTGATTCCACTGATGGCCGAGTTCCTGGTTTTTCGACTTGTTCATCCGTGGGCTGATCAATGTCAATAGGATTGCCACTGTAAAAATGCTCGAGATCTTCGAAAGCGATGCTCTTAGATCCATTTGCGCTCCCGCTCGCCGTTGCCCGGTGCCGCGACCTGGAGGTATCATCTTCTGGGTCTTCCGCACTCACTTGCATGAGCTCGTCTTCCACCTCAACCACATCTGGATCCGTCTCACCATCTGCATCAAGTTGGGAATCGCCCGCAGAGGGTAGGCGTTTTTTGGCCGACTTCCGTAGTCTAGGAGAAGAAACTCGTCTCCGCTTGACTGGAAGCCTGGCAGACATTCGCCCATTTTTCGAACCCCCCATGGATACGCTGCGCTTTGGCTTTGACTGCGCCTGTTCGTCATCGGTCGTGGACAGCACCCGCCGGCGTTTTCGAGGTAGTGGCGCTGAGATGGTCACCCCCACTGAACTTGATACATTCTTGGACGGTGATACTGGAGTTTTCGCTGGGTTCGCCTTCCTCTTTAAGGGTTTTCTACCTAAAAGTTGGTTTCAGCTACGCAGCGAAATATAGAATTGTGGCATGAAAATCATACCTGGTGGTCCCGAGACAAGCAATTCCTCTCCCTTTCTGAAGGCAGTGGCATCAGAGATATCTCTACCACCAGTATCTATGCGTTCCCAAAAAGACTCTAAAATGTGCTCAGAGCCTCCTTGAAACGAATCTGTAGGTTCCCAACTAAATTCGCAGAGATCAGTTAGGTTTCAACAGGGTCTCGGGAGAAACGCACGTGCTTTCATCCCAGTCATATCCTTTCCACTGTGACGAGACCGATAAATGGAACGTCAGTAAGATGGAATCGCTGGACGAACCTTGACGTAGTATCTCTGCACAGCGCAATTAGAACGAGCGAGGTCTGGATAAAGATGGATCGTACCCATGTAATTTTCTTGCCCTTCTTGTCATGAACGCGAGCCCTAGTGACAGACTCTACTCCCAATTCAGTACGAATCCTGTATGAGTGAAGAAAAACCTGACCGACGTCGTACTCCTGCGGATTGTCCATGCAAGTAATAGTGAAGCTAAGACAACACAACCTTGACGCGGCACAGACCTATGCACGTGTCAGCTCATGCGAAAATATTTCCATTCATAGTAACCACTACCCACTAATTCCATCCTCGTACTACAACTACAACTTTTAAATGAACGTACATAGAGATAGTATTAATCCAACACAGGATCGGACAAACGAGACGAGACCAGGCACTCCTTTACCCAGTTAACATCCCCCACGACGACGTTGTCACCAAGTTTGACGGACCCGAGAATGCTTCTTTCTTTGACAATGATATAGTCAAAAGTCTGCATGTGGCTGGGAGACACTTGTTTGGTATCAGTCACTGCCTCCACCTTGGCGGCACCCATACACAAGATGATCCAGGGAACATATCGGCTGGCTTCGTCGGAGGCATTCTGCCAACATTTGACATCAGGCGCGGTGCATTGAGATGGATAATATACGCACTTTTCGAGGAACCAAGTCTGAACCAATGCACAATACTGTCTTTTGTGAAAACAGTTTGATTGGAACCTCACTGGACATGATGTCAACGAGATGTTCGGTACAATTTCCCCAGTCAAGATCAACAAGCTGAGAGACTCTGGCACCGAGTGCATCAGAATACCCTGCTGGGAGAAGAGACGGCTGCCAGTCCTGAAATTCATTCAGTTCAATGCCACATGTTGTGAAGTGCTCAAAGCATACCGATGAAAAGTTACCCTCTCTCGTCAACCAGTCGAACGAGAGGCAAGGAATGCCCAACGCAAGTGCTAAAAGAAATTTAGGTTTTTGATGTGCGTCATCGGATAGGAGGAAGACACGATCTAGTTTCACTTCCGGTTTCCATCGAAAGTCATTCGTAGTCGCAATCCATCGCTTGTTCGATTGGCTGTGCTTTCCCTCCATAATGAAAACACTAGACCAATCTTCAATCACCATCCCTCCGTACTGCTTTATGGCATGCATCGCCTCTTCCTTCGTCTGAAT
>JBBPSN010000224.1:0-28562 GCA_038093615.1 Austroboletus olivaceoglutinosus | reverse complement strand
CCTTATGGCTGTGCTGCTGACAGGCTGTGTTGGACCCTGCAGGGTATGGCTATGCATTCCAATTGGGGCAGGCTGTGCAGCTTCCTTAAGCAACCTGAAACCTTATCCTTTACCAATTTAAGTAGTTGTCTTTTTTTGGCTTAGGTTAGTGGCTGTGGTGCTGGCAGGGTGCCATATCATGTGACCAATGTCATGTGATTACTAATCACCTGACCATAGTAGCAGTTAGGGGCCTATTACATGAAAATGGGTGATTAGATTAAATACACTAGTATAACTACTAATACATATGTAGCAAAAACATACAAGAAAGAAATTACCATATCTCTACAAGGACTTGAGATAAAATCATACATTCTCGGTTGATCCTTCATCAGCAAAGCACTCTTTGAGGATGTTGAGTACTTCTATGTCAGAGATTTTGTCCTTGGTCTGAAGTTGTTGGACATATTCTTGGAGGGGGTCTATTTTTGCTGGTTCCGGGGTGACAATCATTCAAGTGTGGGCAGGGTTTCAAGGGGGACACAGGGGTTGAGACTGGGATGGTGATGAGTTCATATGATGGTTGCGGGTGGAGCATCTGACTTTGTGACAAATGAAGCAACAGTTTTCATGCATGTGGCAAGCCCTTTCTATAGGGGAGAGAGATCCAGGACATTTTGTTTGGATGGAGTCTACATCCGTGGTGTGGGGGTATTTGGTGTTGTGTCATGAATCAAAGTGTCCTTTGCAAATGTCATGGATCCATTCTTGTTGGTGGGCGAAAACGGTGGCTTTCATCATCTAGTCTTTGAGAGTGTCGGGCTCCTTTTCTCCTCCAATGATTTTGTCTGAGGTCAGGGTCTAGACCTTTCATGTAGTATTCGATCAGGCCCCCTTGGTCAGTAAGGCGAGATTTGGCAGTGAGAAGGGAGAAGTCCGTTTTGTAGTGGTCACATGTGTCGATTTCTTTTCCTTTCATGAAGACATTCTGAAGCTTTAGTCTAGTGTCAGTGGCGGAATTTTTGTGGGAGAATGTGCTGAGAAAGTCTTCTTTAAAGCGAGCCCAAGTAATGTTGGTGGGGGGGATGGTCCCGGAATCAATATTCTCATAGATGGCTTTGGCATAGATATGGCCATGACCTTTCGACATCCTGTTCAAGATAGTAAAAACCTTTTTTGAGTCATCGTACTTTGAGGCATTCATTTGGAAGTACACATCCATTGCCCTTATCCAAAAGTTGGCATCCGATGGTTCACTGGAGAACTCATTAGGTAGGCCAGCTTTCAATTCTGACATACTTAGGTCATTGGGGTCTGGTTCTGGTTCGAAGGGGGGTTCGTTAGGGTCTGGGTAGTGGGAACGTGGAAGAGATGTATTATCACCTGGGTCCTTAGAATGATATTCAGAGTCTGATGGGGAACAGTGTATGGAGATAGGGTACTCTCTGGGTAGTGACTCTGGTTCGCGAGGGGGGGAGGCTAGGACGATATCTGGATCTGCTTCGATGGGTGTTTCCATGTGATGAGAGAATACAAAAGAGATGGCTTGGGAAATGGAGAGTCGGCGATGGGATGAACCAGGGGGGGCTAAAAGTGGGGGGATCCGATGATGGTCTTGTTCTCGTGTGGCTAGGTTATCGGTGATGATTTGGCTAGCTTACTGTACTTGACGGAAGGCAATCTCTTCTTCTTCATCAGAGTTGTACTAGGCAGAGTACCATGAAATAGTGGGTAACCTTTCTGCGTGGTAGCAGAGGTATGTATAGAGTTAAATCTTTTGTTATGCTAATGATAGCGCTCAACTCTGGATCTCGAATGGGGCTGGTATCCATGTCAGAATGTTGGTCTCCTGGCTAGGGCTAGTACCTAGGTGAGGGAAGGTCTGAACTGTCCTTGGGTGCAACACTCGGTGGTGAAGTGGACTAGAACAGCGAGCGTGCACTCAGAGGTAGCACAGAATTCTTAGAGGTGAAGGGGAATTACGGAGATCCTGAGTGACTAAGGCAACGAGGTTCGGGGCTAAACACTATGTTGAATTGCGTAGATTTAACTAAGGAATAATCTACTGTACATGGCGCTTTTATAGGTAAGGAAACGAGCATGGACCAAGAGATCAAAAATGGTAAGTATTGAGTGAGGAAAGTCCTATAAGATACCGGAAGGAGTACTGGCCTAGAATAGAAGGCAGAGGAGATAAGCGTCCAAGAGATAGGTAACTAATCTGAAGACTGATTGTAACCCTATGAGGAAGGAGGCCAGACAGGGAAGGCATCGGGAAAGGGAGAGTCATTGTCAATAGAGAATGGGTTCTCGGCTAAGGGGTAATCAGTCAATGAGTATGGGGGAAATGGATAATAGAAAGGAGAAAAAGTAGTCGTGGGGTCATCTATCGTAACATGCATACTTGCTGTTCAAGTTTGCTTTATCATCGAGTGTAGTACTTGCAGCAAGCATACTTGAGATCACCAACCCGGGAAAGCTTACAGAGAGATACTGATGTAGGTACCAGCTTTACTTGATGCTCTTGGGTTAGACGCTAGCGTTAGTGTAATATTGGGAATATAGAGGCATTCATGGAAGTACAAGTGGTTATTGGCAAAGGACCAGTAGACTGGGGTAGAGCAAGGAAGGGGACCTATTCCATTGTACATCACTTTGAGTGCAGTAAGGACAAGGGGGTCCAATGAGGTAAAGGAGAAGATCTTCTCAGCAATAGCAAGATTAAGGGACCATATAAACATGGTTTTGGGTAATAAGATGATCTCAGAGTTGTTTTCCATCATGTTTATGTGATCTTTTTGAGAGAGGATATTAGCAGGGTCCATCTGGGTGCCAGGAGTATAGGTGAAGAGGAGGTTGAAGTCTTAGAGAAACATTTGCCATCATATATGGCAGCGACTTAGTTTGTGAGGAAGTCAGAAGTGGATGAGGTTTTTGTGGTCTATAAGGACTATGACAGTATGTCTGGCACTGAGGAGGTAGTGTTGCCAATCTTCCAAGGCTTGGATGATGGCAAGGAGTTTTCTATCATAGATGTCATAGTTCCTTTCAGTGTCCCCAAGGGTGACAGATTGGTAAGTGCAAGGGTGAAGATCTCTGTTTGTGTCTTTTTGCATCAAAACTCCCCTTGTGGCAGTGAGGAATGTGTCTATCATGACATGATATTATAGGTTTGGGTCAAGGAAATAAAGTACAGGTTAAAAGGAGAAAAGCTCTTTTATTTTCTTGAATACTTCTTGTCTTTTTGGGGTCCAGTTCCAGAGCTGTACTTTTCTGGTTAGTTCAACTAGCGGCTGAACGATGGCAGAGAAATTGGGGATAAACTTCTGGTAGAAATTGCAGAATCCAAAAAAGAAGTGGACTGCTTTGAAGGATGTTAGGGCCTTCCACTTGTCAATGGCCTTGAGTTTGGTAGTGTCCATTTCCAGCTGTCTGGGGTGGATGATAAGTTTAAGGTACTCCATCAAGTTTGAGTCAAAGAAGTATTTTTTTTAACTTGCAGGTCAGTTTTAAATCCCATAACCATTGGAGTACCTTGAGGGTTTGTTCTTGGTGGGTGGTGAGGTCTTTGGAATGGATTCCCATATCATTCGTATAGATGGAGAGCCATTCCTCTGAGATGTAATTGGTGAAGGTGTCGTCCATGAAAACTTGGAAGGTGGTGGGGCTATTGCATATACCAAAAAACATTATTGTTGGTTCAAACAGCTTGAAGTGAGTATTGAAAGCAGCCTTCCACCTGTCCACCTCGTCAATGAGGACATGGTTGTATCCCCCTTTGATGTCAAATTTGATGTAGTAGTTCAATCCAATAAATTGATCTACCAACATGGAGATGTTGGGGAGTGGATAGGCATTTTTTACAGTGTGGGCATTGAGATGTCAGTAATCCTGGCAGGGATGAAGCTCTCCTCTTTGTTTCTTTGGGATAAAAAAAAAGAGGAGGCTTGGGTGGATTTGGATGGTCAGAAAGTTCCATAAGCAAGGTGCTTATCCTAAAACTTTCGATATGCTTCCATTTCTGGGAGAGAAAGAGGGTAGGGTTTTGCTTGCTTGGGGACAAAGGACTTGGTCAGTTCAATTTTATGGTTGAACTTTCAGGACAGAGGTAGTGCAGGATTCCTTTTTGCTTAAAAATGTCTTTGTATTTTTTATAGACCAGGGAAAGTGGTACAAGGGGTTTTTCTACAGCCTGCTCAATGGAAGTGGATATAGTGGTTCAGCAGACATATTCTCCTTTGAAGTGTTGTTCATATTATGATAGACAACCCGACCCTCATCTTTTCTCCCTTTTACTACCTATTTCCCCCTTACTTATTAGTGGAGTACCCTTTTGCCGAACAATCTCTCAATGACACTGTTAATGACCTGTTTCCCCCTACCTTCCCTGTTTGACCCCCATCTTCTTAGTAAGCAAGTAGTACATCTCACTTTTCCTATTGGATGCTCTTCTCTTCCACCTTCTTTTATAGGCAAGTACTTCTTCTCAGCTATCTCATAGAACTTACTCTATTTGATACCTACCTATCTCAGTGTTGGTCCATGCCCCTTTTCTTGTACTATAAAAGTGCCTGGTATCATAGATTGTAGTCCCCAACTAAATCTACACAATCCAACATAGTGTTTAGTCCCACATCTCACCCTCTTTGTTAGTTGGGACTTGTGTGACTCCTCCACCTCCTCAGGATTTTGTATTATCTCTGAGTGTACACTCACTGTTCAAGTCAGCTTCACCATTGAGTATAGCACACAGAAACTGATCAGGATTACCCTTGACATAGGTACCAGCCCTATTCAAAAGACCAAGTTCTGACACAAGTTCCAGCCCCATTCGAGATTCAAGACTAAGTGTTATTGTTAGCATAATAGTTTGTACCATTCATTGATTTTATAATTGGAGTTAGCATAGAGATACCATAATAAGTATCACTGGTCTATCACATTGTTTTTGTCTCGTCATGGGACTTTATAGTCTTTGGAGATGGTTATATGTTTGGTGGTCTAGTTTATTAGGGGGTTCCATTCCCTAAGCCAGGTTATTTTGAGAATGTTGTTTTTCTTGCTTGATGGTAGTACAAGGAAGATTCTGTGTTCTTCGATGCCTTGCATCCATAAGGCTAGAATGGTCCAATAGTGGATCATACCTATTTTATTACCTGAGCCATCCATATTCAACATGCGAATGGTATGAGGAATTCTTTTAAGGGAGTAGTTGTTTTATTGGGTGAAGTTGAGGTTAATGAATGAGCTGGTGGCTCCACAATCTATTAGGGCAGTGATGGTTTTACTGCTTTTTCCTTCTTTCATAGACAGGGAGACAGGAATGAGAATTGAATTGATCTCACTTGATATGAGTACAAAAATTACAGCTGGAGTGAAAGACATTGAGGCTTTGCTTTATTTTAAAAACCCTAGAATCCCTTGTCTTTTTCCTCAACTCAGGTAATATTCTTGGTCAGATTGTCATCAAAGCATTCCTTTAGCATTTGCAATACCTCCGCCTCCAATACCTTTTCTTTGGTTTGGAGTTGTTGAATGTACCTTTTAACCAGGTTGGGTTTGGTAGGTTTGGAGGTGGAGATGGTTCTAGTATGAGTGGGGTTTTATGGGGGAAGTGGGGGAGCAGATTGTTTGAAGTGATGATTGCAGGTGGAGCAGCCTACTTTGTGGCAGATGAAATAATGGTTCTCACAGATGTGGTAAGCTCTCTTAATGGGGGAAAGCATTCCGGGTTGATGGATTTGGATGGCATCCACGTCCATGGCATTAGGGTTGTGGTTGGTTTGTTGTGACTTGAAATGTCCCTTTTGTATATTGTGGATGCATTATTATTGCCTGGCAAAGGCAGTGGCAGCTTTGTTCATCCATCCATCTAGGGTATCCAGCTCCTTTTCCATACTGATGATTTTGTTTATGAGGTTGGGGTCTAGTCCTTTTATATAGAATTTGATAAGGGCCTTCTGATCAGTGAGGCAAGATTTGGCAGCAAAAAGAGAGAAGTCAATTTTGTACTTGTTGCAGGCATCAACTCCTTTTCCTTTTATGAAGATGTGGTGGAGTTTCTGTTAAGTATTAGCAGCAGACTCTTTGTTGGAAAAGGCATTCATGAAGTTCATTTTGAATTTGGCCCAAGTGATCTTGGCAGCAGTTAAGGATCCAGAGTCTATGTTCACATAGGTTGCTTCAGTATAGATCTTTCCACTGTCATATCCCGAAATTCTGGCCAAGTCCATTCCGGTCCTCCAGACCTTCTAGCTCTGGTATGCACTTTCTCTGGACATGCCAACTCAACTCCATTCCTCTGCTGTATATATCTCTGTTCCGTTGTACTTACATTTCCTATCATCCGCTTTTGTACTAATCTCACTACTTAGATCCCTCCATACTAGTGCTCACTTAGGAGCACAGCTCCAACTGTGCTCTTTACTGGCACTACTCTGGTACTCGGTTATTCCGTTCCAAACTTACGACTACCTTAGTAATGTACATCCAACCTTCATATATAAACCCTCGAGTACATTGTACTTAGCCCTCAATTCGAATATCAACTTAGTCTCCTGCTCTTCTACTCCGCTTGAGTCTTGACAACTCTACTCCGACCCTCCAAAATATGGGACAACCGGACTTGTACAAAGGTACACCACATATGGTGAAGCCGAAGTTCCATCACAAGTTAACTCTGGCATTCTGGAGTTAGACTCCGGAGCAGTGCTCACACGGTCTTAACACCCACGTCCTTTAGAACATGTGATTAAAAATGGTATATACTTTCTTGATGTCATTGTATTTGGAGGTATTCATCTGGAAATATGTGTTCATAGCTCTTATTCAGAAATTGGTATCTGAGGATTTGCCAGAGAACTCCTTGGATAGGCCAGCTTTTAGTTCAAACATGTCAGGATCATTGGGGTTGGGTTTGGTGTCAGAGGGGGGTTCTGGATTGTCGTGGGGGGGATAGGAAAAGGGAAGTTTCATTGCCTTTTTCTGGTTTTGAGTATTATTCAAATCCAAATAGTAGACTGTGGACTAAGGCAGGGTATTCTCTGGGAAGATTCTTTGGAGAGTGGAGGATGATATCAGTATCTTCCTTTAGAGAAGGTGGTTCCTCATATTGAGAGAATATGGTGGCAAGTGCTTGGGGAATGAACAAGCAATAATAGGAGAGGGAGGGTGGAGTATAGGGATGTTGACAATTGAGACAGGTTCTATCTTATGTGGCTTGGTTAGCAGTGATGGTCTGGCTGGCGGCTTGTCCTTAACAGAAGACTGCTTTATCATCATCATCAAAATTGTATTGTATAAAGTACCAGGGTAGAATAGTGGGCAACCTTTCTGCATAGTAGCAGATGTATGAGGAGAGCTAAATCTTTTGTTATGCTAACAATAGCGCTTAGTCTTGAACCTTACTCTGGGCTTTAGACCAGATAGCAGAACTGGGTTTATCTGTCAGTCCTGAATACTATGCTCAATGGTGAAGTGGACTTGGACAACAAGTATGCACTTAGAGATAGCACAAAGTCCTATAGATGAGAAGAGTTCATGCTAACTCCCTACTGATAAGAAAGGCAAGGAGCAGAAACTAAATACTATGTTAGATTGCATAGATTCAGCTGAGGCTACTAGCTAATATACAAGGTACTTTTATACTATGAATATTAAGCATGGACCAAGGGATATGAAAGGCAAGTGCTTGATGAGGGAAGTGATATGGAATACAATGAAATACTTGTCCAAAAGGAGGGGGCAGTGAAGATAAGTGTCCATAAATGGAAATGTGAAAGATAAGAGGAAAAACATGCATAGTATTACATTCATCAAGATGATAGGGGCCAGACCGGGAATGGGTTGGGAAGTAGAGTCTTATCTAGAGGTTTCTTGTTGAGGGGGTAGTCTGTCAGTAAGTATGGTGGGAATAGGTAATAGAAAGGAGAGAATATGAGCACCAGGTTGTTTATCATAATATATTTTATTAAACATTCTAAATGGCAATAACTCCTAATTCTCACCCTAACATGGGTAGTGTGTGAAATTAAAGTGCTTGCTCTTGGCTTTCTGCTGCCCTAAAATTCAAAAGCTTTGGTTAAGATTTGAAGAAATGGCAATTAATTCAAAATAACACCTTATTGGAATAGTTTTTTGACTTTAAGTTTGAATTACATACATTTGGTAATGCTTCTATTATGTCACCTTTATGTAAATGAGTGTGGGACAACATATAGAATTTATTCTTTCCATGTTAATATTTCCACTATTACCATAAAACTTATTTCTACTTTTTAGAAGAACAATATTATTTTATGATCTTTCCACTAGGCAAATACAGTCCCAAACTGGCCTATGAAAGTAAATAGTATTTAGGGTTCATTATGAAATGCAATTAGAGGCAACTAGACTTTATATTGGCCATTTTACCATGCTTACTTCTATTAATAGAAGGGCTATTTTTCAATAGATTATGATTGACAAGACTAAACATACTAATATTGTTCAGCATCCATTTTACCATCAACCCCACTCATGATCCTAATACTATTCAATCTAATACTATTCAATCTTGTTTAGTCCAATATCATTAGTATGCCTTTTTTAAACTTGATATATCTTATTTCTCTTATTTCATTTTGATACATACTCTTGCTCATTTGATCCAATTCTGTTAATTTGAGTCTTATTTGACCATATAACTCTCCTCCAATCCCCTGCAGTCCAATACTGGCACTTAAAAGCAGATACAGACCTTTTTTTCTAATGACCCTTAAAAATGTCTTTTTTTTTTTAATCACAACCTTTAGAAATGCCTTCCTTAGTTTATCCCTTACTGTTTGAGGATCATAGGAGTATTAACAATGAAATTGATGAACTTTGTGGCCTGAACAGCATTTTTGAGCCTTGCTATTAATAATTTGCTAAATAACAATTCTTCTATTAGTGGAAATAAACATGGTAAAATAGCCAACATAAAATCTAGTTGCCTCTAATTGCATTTCATAATGAACCCTAAATACTATTTACTTTCATAGGCCAATTTGGGACTATATTTGCCTGGTGGAAAGACCATAAAATAATATTGTTCTTTTAAAAAGTAGAAATAAGTTTTATGGTAATAGTGGAAATATTAACATGGAAAGAATAAATTCTATATGTTGTCCCATACTCATTTATATAAAGGTGACATAATAGAAGTATTACCAAATGTATGTAATTCAAACTTAAAGTCAAAAAACTATTCCAATAAGGTATTATTTTGAATTAACTGCCATTTCTTTGAATCTTAACCAAAGCTTTTGAATTTTAGGGCAGCAGAAAGCCAAGAGCAAGCACTTTAATTTCACATACTACCCATATTAGGGTGAGGATTAGGAATTATTGCCATTTAGGATGTTTAATGAAATATATGCAAACATTAGAATAGTTTTTTGAGCCACTATATCTCTTGCAGAGCAAGAAAGAAGGGAGAGTATAGGGTAAGGTGATTATGATGAGACTTAGCTTTTTTTCAATGAACTCTGAATTACATGCATGCATGTGAGTGAAATATTAAAAATCAGATTATCTGATATATTAATTTCCATATTTTTGCCACTCACAAACTTATTCTAATAGCCAGCATTTGGCACTTAGGCCCAAATCATTTCATTGTGCCCCACCAGTAGGCAAGAGCAAGTACTTTATTTCACATACTATCCATGTTAGGGTGAGAATTAGGAGTTATTGCCATTCAGGATGTTTAATGAAATATATGCAAATATTTGGATTGTTTTTTGAGCCACTGTAAGTATGACACTGACATTTTTTATGGGAAATGAATGAATAGAATACTAGGGATTATTCCTCAATCAAATCCCCTAGGCCCAATCTCACTATAAGTTGCTGGTTTGTCAACTAACCTAACAAATCAACAATAGGTTTAGTATTGATGAGTAGATAACTTAGTGAATTGGATTGTGTTGTTTTTCCAAGTCTAGATTATTAGTTGAAGTACTTAGGATGGCTTTATCCTAGCATGGGCAAGTTGAAGGGTTGGTCAGAAACTAGTGAAATGGGTACCAAAAGCCTAATCATATAGGTTTGATACTTAGAGTATGTGGTTCATTTGGTGAATTACTCAAAAACATGCAAGCTGTGACTGTGGGGATAATTTTTCCTGAGAGTACCTCAGATGGTTGATTTTCTGACATAGTAAGTACTGGGTGATCAGCAGTAGTGGTGGAGTAATAATTTGCCTAAGTTTAATACCAAGGAATTTTTTGTAAATGAAGTAGCATATGAAGTTGCTACTGAATATGGGGATGTGAAGTGTGAGAATTTGCCTTTATAGGTGTATGAATGAATGTCCAATAGGATGAGATGTCAATCACAGTATTGGTTCACTGAGAGATGAAGGAATATACAAATATACACTCAACTGATAAGTATTTCCAAACTAGATTTGCTTAGGTTATAGTGGCTTTCTGTTAGAGTGTCCACTTATCAGGTGAAAGATGACTATTCAAGGGGCTTTTCTGCTTAGTAGCACTCCCTGATACTAGCAATGGCTTTCTGCTATAGTATCTTTATTGCTAATTGCCACTTACATACATAAATGTACACTTAACTTGTATAGCTCCTATAGGGTTTTTACAAGGGCTTATGTAAGCTCTCTAATAAGCGAAACCAGCTATTATGATGGGTACTACACTAGGGATAACCTAAGGAATAGAAAGCTAAGCTTCTCCTGTGATTAGGATTGAAAACCTAGTCTAATTGCTATTCAACACAAGATTGGGAGGGGAAAATGAAAGTTTAGGGCGAAGATTTTAGGTAATCACTAGCTGTTTATGTAAGGCTGCTAGGGTCGACCCAAATTCACACTTTAGGACACTAAGATTAGTAGAAAGGTCAATACCTAATAAGGAATTTGATTACTTGTCAACTAAGGTTAGATTTCATCCACCAGATTGATCAAATCTAATATGGGGATGTTCCCAATCAGAATCTGATGATCTGATGGCTTAGGTCAGCCCTCTATTTGTACTAATTACAGAAGGCTGTGTCAATCCCTATTTGAATTAGGGGCAGTGATAAGCAGGAAAGGCTATTGGTTGCTAAGGGCATTGCTTTCCTGGACTGTGCCATGCTATGTCAGGCAGTCCATGTGGTTGCATGTATCCTGCATAGTCTCCTGTCATCCTGGTGAGTTAGTAATAAAAGTCAATTATATGATTGACTAGGAGAATATCAAGGTTCCCATGTTATCAGATCTCATCAAGATCAGATGCATAGCCTTGCATAGCCTTATGGGCATGTGGACACTACTGATGCCATGCCTATTCCATGCTTGGTTACTTGGCATTCCCACAGATCTTAGATTTAAAACCAATTTGGATTGTTTCTGTGTTGGCTTGATTAAGGTGGCTGTGAGCTTACCCAAGCAATGGTTAGGTAACTCCAGGCATGTGATCGGCAATCACATGACTCCTTGTTCCAGGATAGGAGCTGATTACATAATTAGGGTAACTTAGGATAACTAACTAGCAACTTAGGCTAATAGTATAGCAAAGTATAAATAACTGGAAAGAAATATTCATATCTCCATGAGTTTTGGAGATAAAATCACAAAAAAATTAAAGAAGGTAGTTTATCGTATGGTCCATCTTTTGACCATAGAAATTGTTGAAATGCTGTATTCCTGACTCAACACAATTCAATTTGTATGCAGGTCAACACATGAAAGGTAATACAAGGAGAACAAAATAAATTGGAAGTGGAGAACTAAATATGATATCTGAAATCCTCCAGTCAAGAAAGAAAGGCCTATCCAGTCTCTTGATTCCTGGATAGAGAAATAGCAAAAGAGTATAAAAAGAATATTTGTAACTGTAAAGATGCACCAGTCTCTATACCAGGCTACCAATAATTCTATTTAAGGAGGAAAAAAGTCCATAATTGACTGGCATGGCCACCAGCCAAAGAGTAATGAACAGAAGCAACAAAGTCATGGCAAGCATTCTCAGAAATATAGAGTCATTCCTGAAAATAGAGGTGGTTGTCTTCAAAGGCCCAGTCTGTAGAAGAAGTCCAGGATAGTGATATCATTTCATTGTATATATTTTTGAGCACATTTAAGACTAGTGGGTCTGAGATGGAGGATATTGTGATCTTCTCAGCAATAGCTAAGTCCAAGAATTGGATAAACAGAGTGTCTGGAAGGAGGATTACCATGGCATTATTATCTGAAGTATTAATATTATTTTTGTGGGAGAGGGCATTGGTGGATTCCATTTGAGTTCCAGGAAGGTAGGTAAATGCTAGGTCAAAGTCCTGGATGAACATCTGCCATTGGATATATTATTAGCTAAGTTTCTGGAGTGATTGGAAGTAGGTGAGATTTTTGTAATTCATGAAGATTTGGACTATATGTCATACTCCTAGGAGATAATGTCTCCAATCTTCCAGGGTGTGAATGACCCCTAGGAGTTCTCAGTCATAGATATCATAATTCTGTTTTGCATCTTCTAAGGTGGTGGAGTAATAGGTATATGAGTGGAGGTCTCCATTTGTGTCCTTTTACATTAGGATCCCCCTAGAATTAACTATATCTTCATAGCCTATGAACCAAATCACATGATCTAGGGAGCAAATTTGTAGCCAAGAGTATGTACTATTTATAACTCCACCAAAGCAAAGTGTGATTCCTACCCTTGTTTGCATTGTGCTTTGTGTACCACATTTAGGGCCAATATAGAAAGGGTTTTTGAGGTCATTGTATGTTCAGAAGCAGCTTGTCACTCTGGAGTTCAATCCCATTCCTAGGTTTTCCTGGTAAGCTTGACTAGAGAATGGACTATTTCCAAGAAGTTGCAGAAACCTAGGAATGACTGGACTGTCTTGAGTGAGGTTGGTGGTTCCCAATTGTCAATTGCCTTTAGTTTGGTGGTGTCCATTGCAATTTCCCCAAGATGAACTATAAGTCCAAGGTATTCAATTTCTTGGGAATTGAAGGTGTATTTTTCTACTTTGCATGAAAGTCCAAGGGCACACATTTTTTCCAAGACTTTCTTGGTTTGTTCTTCATGTAAGATCAAATCCAAGGAATGTATTGCAAAATCATTCATATAGAGAATTAGCCATCCTTCAGTGATATAGTTCCTGAAGGCATTGTCCATATAGGCCTGAAAGGTAGTAGGGGAATTGCAGAGGCCAAAGAACATGGCAATTGGTTTGAATAGTCCAATTGAAGTAATAAAGACAGCTTTCTGCTAGTCTTCTGGCTTAATGAGGATATTATTGTATTCCCATCAGACATTGAATTTGATAAAGATAGTGGATCCCTTGAGTTTATTTATAAGATTTCCAATAAGTGGAAAAGAATTTGCAATTGAGTCATGATTTCTCCAGGCCTTATAATGCCCTCATTTGATATCCCTAATGCACTTAGGTTGTCAAATAAAAAAAGTGGCTTTATCCATCCATTCATTCAGTATTTCAGTCTTTTTTTTAGCTTCAAGGATTTTCTTAATGAGGTCATTGTCCAGGCCTTTTATATAAAGATCAATGAGGACTTTTGGGTTAGTAAGTTGTGATTTGGCTGCTAGAAGTTTGAAGTCCATATTATACTAGTCAGTGGTGTTAATTCCTTTGTCTCTTATGAGAACTTGGTATAACTTCCTTCTGGCATCAGTAACACTTTCTTTATTGGAGAAGGTAGTGAGGAAGTCTTTCTTAAAGGTAGCCCAAGTAATGTCTGTTATATTTTCTTCTTCCATTTGATCTGTCTCTCTTTTCCATTCCACTTTTGTTCCTTATTCCATAGAGTCTGGTTTCATAGTCTGGTTAATTTGAATTCCCCTACTCTTTTCCTTTGCCCTTATTAGAACTAGTATTATGTTGTTCCATTTCCACTTCTGTTTCTGTTTTACTTCCTTCATTGTCTTATGAACACTTACTCCTCTGCCCTCTTCTTTTGGGCAAGTCTTCCACTATTACCATTTCCAGGTTTGTTAGTGGAGTTCAATTTCTGCATCTAGTAGTATATGATCCCAGTGTCATATACCATAGTCTCTAGCTAAATCTACACAATTTATATAGTATTTAGTCTATCCTATGCTCTCTCTGAGGTGTACAATGGCTCAAATAAGTGTCCCAATATTGGGGCATTTTGGAAAGATATGATATTTGCAAGAGAACCAAAATATATTAGCTCTAACCCTTGCTGGGTAATTAATAACCCTAACCCTTGCCCTGAAGATGAGCTAATAGTCATGTGATTTGGTTGCCATGGCACTAAGATATAACCATTTCAAAATGACATGTCATTGGGACACTTATTTGACCCTAATATTATCAATCATTATTTGGTAAATAACATAATGTTCTGATGGATGATATGCTTCAATCCTGTCTCATTATGTAACTTACATAACCCTGAGCACTATAAAGAGCAGAAATACCACCAAGCTAACTCTACTTCACCATGAAACCCATTTCCACCTCTGCTAAAGCCAATATCCTGTTTCTCTCTGAATCTGGCCTTTCTGCTAGGAAAATATCCTCCCAAACTGGTTTGGGGAAGTCCACTGTGGCCAGGGTTATCAAAGAAATATACCCAGGCAAGGAAAACATCAAATTAGGCCCTCCTTCCAAGCTTTCCCCTACTGACAGAAAGAGAATTGTCTCTAGTATTACCTTTGGCAAGGTTGAAAATGCTGTTCAGGCAACCCATCTCATCAATTCCACCCTCTCCTCTCCTGTCTCTTTCCAAACTGTTTGCAATGTGCTAAAGTCTGCATCTCTAAAGGCTATAGTCAAGAAAAAGAAACCACTTTTGTCTATCAGGCATAGAAAACATAGGCTGGCCTTTGCTCTCAAGCACCAACACTGGACTGTGGAGGACTGGACTAGGCTAATTTGGTCAGATGAGACCAAGATTAACAGGATTGGGTCATATGGAAGGAAGTATGTATGAAAAGTGGCAGGAAAACCTTTGCAAGACAAAAAGGTACAGGGAATAGTAAAATTTGGAGGAGGTTCCTTGATGGTTTGGGGGTGCATGGACTGGAATGGTGTGGGAATCCTTACAGAGGTGGAAGGGAGGATGAATGCTGAGTAGTATATCTCCATTTTGAAGGATAATCTGCTTCCTACTATGGAAAATTCTGGAATCCCTGAGGAGAGCATTATCTTTTAACAAGATAATAATCCCAAGCACACCTCTAAAAGAGCCTAGGAGTGGCTGGAATATCAAAATATCAAGGTTCTTGATTGGCCAGCACAATCTCCAGACCTTAATCCAATTGAACATCTTTGGCAAATCCTCAAAAAGAAGCTCAATAGCTATGCAACACCACCAAAAGGGATTTGGGAGCTTTGGGAAAGGATTGATGTGGAATGGGGCAAGATAGAGGTTGAGAAATGTCAAAGATTAATAGAAAGCATGCCTAGAAGACTAGAGGCAGTGATAAAGGCAAAGGGAGGGCATACAAAGTACTAAAATTGTGAAATAGAAATGTTGCTCAAATAAGTGTCCCAATGACATGTCATTTTGAAATGGTTATATCTTAGTGCCATGGCAACCAAATCACATGACTATTAGCTCATTTTTAGGGCAAGGGTTAGGGTTATCAATTACCCAGCAAGGGTTAGAGCTAATATATTTTGGTTCTCTTGAAAATGTCATATCTTTCCAAAATGCCCCAATATTGGGACACTTATTTGAGCCACTGTAAGTATTCAGTATATTCTAGCCTCTCTATTGGACTTCTTGCTATCATTGAGTGCACACTTGGGCTAGGCACTTTATTAATATAACAAAAAATTTAGCTCTCTCTATTCCTCTGCTATCACACAGCAATGATCACCCACTATTCTGTCCAAATTCTCTGCTAACTCAAACAAAGAGAAGAAAGCTACTTTCTGCTGGGAACAAGTAGCAAGCACCTTATTGCAGCCAACTAAGCTACTCAGGATAATAGGTGGTGCATCAGCCATCCCACTACCCCTAGCAATTCTTCCAGGCAGTGATTCTCTATTTCCCAAGTACTTGCCATTGTTTTCTTCCAATGTGAACCTTTCTCTTTCCCAGTTGACACACCTGAGTCTACCAAGAAGCAAACCCCAGATTTGGTCAAACCAATATCCTTCATGGACACAGAATATCAGGAAACTGACCAAATACCAGACCCACCCACCAACAATATGTCTGAACTAAAGGCCAAACTCTTGGACAAGTTTTCCAAAGAACTAGAAGATGCCAACTACTAGCTAAGAGCTATGAATGCATACTTTGAGATGAATGAGGAAAAGTATGATGATAAAAAGAGGGTATATACAGTCCTAAACTGGATATTGAAAAGTTGAGGAAAGACCTATGCTGAAGCCACTATGAGAACATCAACTCCAGACTAGTTTCCATTGCGGATATTACTTGGGCCACCTTCAAAAGAGATATTCTCTCTGCCTTCTCCAACAAAGAAAGTATTGCTAATACCAGGAGCAAATTACACCAAGTTCTCATAAGAGGATAAGAAATTGATGCCACTGACTAATATAATATGGACTTTCATCTCCTTGTGGCCAAGTCCTAGCTTACTAATCCAAAAGCCCTTATCAAACTATATATGCAAGAACTAGATAATAACCTCATTAAGAAAATCCTTGGAGTGGAGAAGGAGCCTGTTATGATAGATAACCCGGCCCTTGTTTTCTCCCTATTCTATTATCCATTTCCCCATACTCACTGACAAACTACCCTCTTGTCAAAAACTCTTCCAATGAGAATGTCTTTCCTGACCCATTTCTGATCTGGCCTCCATCATTATAGTCATCAAGTATTACGTATGTTCCCTTTATCTCTTATTATGGATGCCTACCTCCTCCACCCTCTCTTTTGGGCAAGTACTCCTTTTGGTATCTTCTAGAACCTTCCTATGAGATATTTACTATCTTCACCTGTGGTTTGTGCATCTTTTCTTATACTATAAAAGTGCCTTGTATAGTAGATTGTAGTTCTAACTAAATCTACACAATTCAATATAGTGTTTAGTTCCATACTTTACCCTTCTCATCAGTCAGGTCTTGTGTGACTTCTCCACTTCCATACTAGGACTTTGTACTACCTCTGAGTGTATGCTCACTGTTCAAGTCCGCTTCACCATTGAGTATAGCACTCAAGGACTGTACAGAATTAACCTTTGACTTTCATTTGAGATCTGAGACTAAGCATTATTGTTTGACAAAAACTAAGCAAAAGAGCAGAGAAGCCCACTCAGTCACTGCCCAAAAGATAATGGAAACGACTAATATTCACCTAAGCAAAAGGGCAGAGAAGCCAACTAGTATAGTAATCAGATACCATGTAAAGTAAAGGGAATATAGAGACTCACCTCAGTCGCTACCTAAAAGATAGTGGAAATGACTAAAAGAGATGGGAAAGTAAATGAATACTTTATATGTATAGGTGGAGGCTCACTTGTATATGCCATAACAAGTCCAAGCATAAGAATAAAGTCCAAGAAATAAACCTAATATAAATGTAGTATCCAGAACTCAGTTCTGGTGAGTGCAGGAAGATTCCAGAATTCCGGAATCTCAGAAGGCTCAGGAAGCTCAGAAATCTCGGAAGCACTGGGGTGTGTTAGTTATCATCCGGAAGACCACACTATATATACTTCCATCACTTTCCGGAGTTATGAGTATTTGACATTGTTAGCATAACAGAGCCCAAAATGTTAAATGGATGGATGAACAAGGCCATCTTCTTTGCCCAGCAACAAAAGTACATCAGAGATATCAAGAAAAGATGCTATGAAGCCCAAAAAAGTCACAACTCAATTGCCATGGATCTAAATGCTATTCAAACCTGAATTCATCCCAAATTCCGCACCCCAGTTGAACAGGCCTAATACATCCATGAAAACCACTACTTTATCTGCCACAAAGTAGGCTGCTCTACCTGGAATCATTCTCACCCCAACTCTGGAACCCCTTTGTGGCCTCCCCATAATCCAGCCCAAACTAAAGCAGTCTTTACCCCAAAACCTAGGAAACCCAACCCAATCAAGGAATATATCACCAACTCCAAACTGGAAAGAAGGTATTCAAAGCAGAGGTATTACAAGTACTCAAGGAATGTTTCTAGAAAAGTCTGGTTAAAGAAACCATTACCTGGATTAAGGAAAAGGATAAGGACTTCCAAGATTTTTGAAATGGAGCAAGGCCTCAACATCCATCACTTCTGTCATCTCTTATGTATTAGTATCCAGTGAAACAAATTCAATTCTCAATTCTATTTCTTTGTTTACCCCAAAGGGAAAAAGCATTGAAACCACTACTACACTCATCAACTATGAAGCCACTAGGTCTTTTATCAATCTTGACTTCATCCAAAGAAACCACTTCTCTCTTGAATATATTGAATGCCCTATCTAGGCCCTAAATGCAAATAGATTAGATAACAAAGCCAGGATAATCCAATATCAGACTATCCTAGCTCTTTGAATTAATAGGATCAAAGAAGTTTGAACTTTGCTTGCCCTTCCCACTAGCAAGGAAAATATAATTCTCAAAATAACTTGGCTTGGAGACTATTACCCTCTCATTAACTATGTTATGCTAATGCAATGTATAGCCCTGACCTTGAGTAGGGTTGGGACCTACATCGGAATGTTAACACAATAGGGCTGGTACCTATGTTACCTAGGATCATGATCAGAGAGGAGCTTACTGCAAGTGCATGCTCAATAATAAAGTGGACTTAAACAACAAGTGTGCACTCAAAGGTAGCATGAAAACCTATAGTATTACTAGGAATCCAATCTTAGGAATCCAAGAATAGACTAAAACACTATGTTAAATTGCATAGATTTAGCTGCCATTACAAGTATTCTACAAGGTGCTTTTATAGTAAGGAAATTGTGCACAAACCAAGGACGAAAATGGTAAGTATCTGAAATATGAGAGTGAAACAGATACAAGATAAGACTACTAGCCCAGAATGAGAGGGCAAAGGAGATAAGCATCTGGAGGTACAAGAGATAAATGATAAGAAAGAAGCATACATGATACTCACTAATTAAGATGAAGGGGGCCAAATAGGGAAGGTGTTAGGAAAAAGGGAATGTTGGATGACATCAAATGGTTCCTTGGGTAGGAGATAGTCAGCCAGCAAGTAGAGAGGAAACAGATAGTAAAAAGGGGAAAAAGTCAGTCTGGGATTCTCAATTGTAACAGACTAGACCACTGGAAAGGTCATCTTTATTGCTGACAAGAAAGTTTCCCAAAGAAACTCTGATGAAGCTATTGCCCAAAGATATCTACTCCAGTACCAATATACAGACCCAGATTACAAAGTAAATCAATGATATGAATACCACTTTGAAGAGGAGCATGTCCAACAAACCACCATCTCTACTACTTTGGAGACTTAGAAGGAAAAAACCACCAAAACCCTTTCTACCAAATATGCCATCTTTGCCAATGTTTTCAAGGAAAAGAAGACCACCTCCTTGCCACCCTTCCATTCCTTTGACCATACAATCAATTTGTTAGAGTTTTTCATTTCAAAGTAAGCTAAAGTCTATCCATTATCTCAACCAGTGCAAAAAGCATATCAAAAGTTTATCCAAGAATATCTCACTAATGGAAAAATCCAGCCTTCCAAATCTCTACAAACTGCCCCATTCTTCTTCATCCCTAAAAAGAATGGCAAACTCCAATCACATCAGGACTACCAGTATCTAAACTCTCATATAATCAAAAGTGCCTATTCACTTCCACTTATTGGGAGTTTTATGAATAAACTCAAGGAATCCACTGAAACAACTAAACCCCAAAGGTATGAACCATAGGGCTGAATAACCATGATATCAACCACCAGTTGGCTGAACTTATGCAAGAGGAAGGAGCTTAGGTGGAAATCAAGGAGGGATGGAAAATCTCCAAGACTTCAAAGCTGGGGTATGAACCCTACTCTGAGTTCCTGGTCTTTATATAGATAACTACTACTTGTACATATTGTGTACTAATTTCCAATACATATAATAAGAGGTATAATTGCCATAGGATGGTGATAAGAGATATATATGTGGTTGGCTACCACTAGGGCAGTGTATAGATAAGCAATAGCAATAATAGATAGAAGCATACAAATAACAAATAAGAAGCATGCACAGCATGGATATGAAAGGTGTCAGGTAAGTGATGGCATAGATAGGAGATAAGAGTCTAAACCAATAATCTGTATTAGTCATAAGATAACAAGAATAGAATAATGTATTGATAAAGGTCTAGCCCTTGATAAGGATAGTGATGTCATTGCATGACATTATCAAGATATGGAAATAGTCATATGACTTGCACATAATTGAGAAGATAAAGAATGTCTAGAGGTAAGATAAACATGTGAGATCACATAATGTGATAAGATAAGGAAAAACAAAAAGAAACAACAAGTCTAGCTTGCCAGATGTTATGTTCATAACATCCACCATCTTCACTAAGCTGCATGTTTGATGAGGTTATAACAATATTTTTATCAAACCAGAGGACAAATGGAAAGCCACCTTCATCACTCCAATGGGCTTATTCAAGTCTACTTTCATATTCTTTGGTCTCTGTAATTCCCCTGCCACCTTCTAAGCCTTCATGGATAATGTATTTGGAAATTATATTACTGAAAGATGACTAATCATCTATATGAATAATTTTGCCATACACTTGTCAGACCTGGTGACTTGCACACAATTGAAATCATGCTGAGTCAGGAACATAAGCAACAGAAGATCCACATGGTGGACTATATACCCTAATTTTTCATGATTTTATCTTAAGTTGCTATAGAAATATATTTTCTTTCTTGTATGTTTATGCTATACATGTATTAGTAGTTATATTAGTGTACATATCCTAATCATCCCTTTTTATGTAATAGAACCCTAACTTCCACTATGGTCAAGTGATTAGTAATCACACCACAGCCACTAGACTAAGCCAAAAAGAGACAAGTACTCAATTTGATAAAAAATAAGATTTCAAGTTGCTTAAAGGAGTTGCATAGCCTATCCCAATTGAGATATACAGCCATACCCATTAAGGATCAACACAGCCTATTAGCAGCATAGCCATTGAAACAACCTAAGTCTCAGGGTTTGCCAGAGACTTGGATAGAGCGATAGGGAATAGAACTTATAACCTTAGAGTGAAGGGGAAACTCCAAGACTTTCAAACTAGAGAGCCAGTTCTATTACCCAAAGGGTATATATACTACACTACTTTGTATGTACATATTTGGCATATGGTCTGTGCATAGATAAGAGTTAGATATGCTAGTGGTCCATAATAAGAGAACATAATGCTATTGGTTGCCACTGGGGCAGTGTATTGGTAATAGATAAGCAGAGCCATAAAATAGAAGAGAAGCATACAAAATGGAAGTGTGCACTACATGGAGATTAAGTGCATGAGACATGACATTATAGATAAGATGGTAAGAGTCTAGAGTGAAGAGCATGAGTTATATGTTACATGACTTGATTATATGATTTGATAAAATAAGATTAAGAAAAAAAAAAAGGTTAAGTGCATATACATAGAACATAGCATTTATAACAGCCATAAGATACTACAAATTGCCAAACTAGTAAGAACAATAAAGTTTACCCATAACTGAATGCATAGTCTTCTATATAACTCATTATGACTCATACTGATTCATAAGTCCACTTTAAGGATCTAACACAACCATATGTACTTAGTATATATAGATTGCTAATCTATACCCTAGATAAAAGCAATTTAATCAAACCTTACACCATGGAATCCTCCCACCAATTGCCAATGCTGCATGAAGTCCCAGCTCTATCCCCATGATCTGGCCATTTCTCTTCAGTGGTGCCCCCTATCCATGCTCACTATCTCCCCATTACCTATCAAAACATCTTTTATGTTGCATTTCTTAAGTGTTCAGTAGTGTATCATGCCATTATATCACAAGAGCTCTATGTAGAAGAAAACTTCTTAGCTTCACTTTATTGAACTGTACCATCACCAGTCTCTTGCTATCTAACTCAATCATGAGAAAGCAAGGAAACACCCTATCCCCAGAGAATTACATGATTACATGGTCAAACATGCCCTTATTGAGGGGAGATTGCACATTCTGTGCATGTTTTATGATATCAACTTTGCCAAAATTGTCAACTCCATTCCCCAAGCAACCACTACCCCCTACCTCTACCCTATACTCCAGTTGCTTACCAGCAACAAATATGAGTGATACTTTACTGCTCTTAAATATCCTCTTGACCAGGTCTTCCCTATTGACTAATCTATCCTGAAATCCACTGGGCACTACCACATGGCCCATAATCCATCTATTTTTGGTCCCAAGGGACCCCTATTGGACCAGATTATTGCAGTAGTTGAAAGATGTGGAGTTTTTGGCACCTCTACCCTGGACATACTCTCCCACCCCCTTTTGAAAATATAGCCACAACCAATCTAATAGCCCTATTCCAGATGATTTGGAATCTCTGTACATGTCTCTAAGAATGTTTAAGAAAAAGAAGTTGTTTAAGGTTATTACATATGGACTCCTCTCTGCCCCTGCCCCCAACTCCATTCCTTCTTCTATCAATATCACTCCTGTCACTTCCTTGTCCACTTTTACCCCAACTTGGAGTTCTTAATCCTGCAAGATGAACTGCTTCTCCTGCAAAGCTAAGATCCACATCCAAATCCACTGTCTCATCTATTGATACCTCTATTATTAAATCCTCACACCTGGTTATATTTAATGAGACTGCCCAGACAATTTTTACTCCAATTGTGATACTACTAGACATCAAGCAATTAATTGCCTCTCTTCTGATATATGGGATAATGGAGATATTATCTGGAATAACAAAGACCTCCATGGATTTTGACTTAGTTTGGGTAAATCTGAGGTATTCACCTGATGAGAGGGGTAGTGTTATATTTTCTTCTTTCATTTGGTCTGTCTCTCTTTTCCATTCTGCCATTATTTCTTATTTCATAAAATCCAGTCTCATAGTCCAGGAGACCAATAGTCTGATTAGTCCAAACTCCCCCACTCTTCCTATTACAATTACTCGGGTTGCATAGGTTATACAATCAAGTAATAATGAACTCAGGCTTCTGATGATGATGAGTCAAGAAACAAGGACCACAAGAAGAGTAGGACAAGAGATTGCATAAGAAGCAAGATAATGACTAGGATGAGGACTGCTATGATAGAGCAGAACTAGGACAATGGTGAGAGCATTCAATTATGTAGAATAAGGATGGAGGGACACAAGGTCAAAGAAGGAATCAATTGAGTAGGTCTAAACTAAGGTTATAGGGTGAGTGCAGCTCAAGCTAAATAACTAAGGGAGTACAACCATACTTGACAGGAGGAGAGATGCTGTAGAAGATAAAAAGGGAAGTAAGCTCCAAAGGTGGTAAGGAATGGTGTGAAGTTCTAAAGGCTATCCTATGGCAATGATTAAGAGAATGGAACATAGTTCTAAAGGTAATCAATTAAAGAAGAAGAGGTTTGGATCAAGGTCAACAAATAAAGACAAAGGAGAATATTACAAGGTATATCAAGATACAAGCAAAGAAGAAACAAGTATATACATAGAAGGAGGTCAAGTAGCAAGTTAAAAAGGAGATGGAGAAAAAAACAACAAGTAAAAAGGACAAGAGAACAAAAAAACATACTAAATTGCACAATCAATAAACAGATCATAATACTTTCCCTTTACCCTTATTAAAACCAATATTATATTGCCCATTTCTACTTCCATTTCCATTCTATTTCCTTTGTTGTCTTATGGACACTAACTCCTCTGCCCTCTCCTTTTGGGCAAGTCTTCCACTATTACCATTTCTGGACTTGTCAGTGGACCTCTGCTTCTGCATCTAGTAGTATATAACCTCAGTGCCATATATTATAGTTCCTAGCTAAATCTATGCAATTCACATAGTGTTTAGTTTATTTTGTGCTCTCTCTGAAGTATAATCATTTAGTGTATCTTAGTCTCTCTATTGGACTTTGTACTACTATTAAGTGCACACTTGGACTAGATGCTTCATTAGCATAACAGAGCAGAGAAGTGAGTATTCATAAAACAATAGGGAAAACAGGATCAGAGGCAAAGGTAAAAGTGAAATGACACAATATGAGTCCTAATAGAGATAAGGGGGAAGAATGGGAGAATTCAGACTAACCAGACTACTAGTCTCCTGGACTACAAAACTGGACTCTATGGAATAGGAAAAGAAAGAGAAATAAAATAGGGGAATAGACCAAGTAGAAAAAGAAAAAATAATAGAAATATTATGAAAATTAAAGAAGACATGACCCAAATGTAATGGATATGGATGCAATTCAAACTCAAATCTATCCTGGATTTCTTACTCTGATTGAATGGACTTGGCATATCCACAAAAATTACTACTTTATCCACTATAAAATTAGCTACTCTACCTGGGATTATTCCCATCCCAATTCTGAAATTCCTCTGAGACCCCCCTAAAATCCTACTTAGACTAGAGTAATCTCTACTCCAAAACTGATAAAACTTGACTCAGTCAAGAAATATGTTAATCAACTCAAGACTGGAAAGAAAGTATCTGAGGTAGAGGTATCAGGTGCTCAAGGAATGTTTTGAAGAAAGCCCAGCCAAAGAAATCATTATCCAGATCAAGGAAAAAAATAAGGATTTTTAGGGTTTTTGAAGTGGAACAAGACCTTGGTGTTCTTTGCTCCTATTATTTCTTCTGCATTAGTATTCAGTGAAACAAATTCAATTCTTATTCCCATTTCTTTGTTTATTTTGAAGAGGAAAAGCATTGAAACTACTATAGTCCTTATTAACTGTGGAGCCACCAAATCCTTTATTAACCTAGACTTTGTCCTAAGAAATTACTTTTCTCTTGAATGCATTAAATGCCCCATCCAAACTCTAAATATAGATAGATCTGGCAACAGGGTGGGAATGATCTGATATTGAATTACCCTTACCATCTGAATCAACAAAATTGAAGAAGTTTAGACTCTACTCACACTTCCTACTAGCAAGGAGAATATAATCCTTGAAATGACCTGACTTTGAGACTACAACCTTCTTATTGACTGGACCACAAGAAAGATCACCCTTACTGCTGATAGGAAATTTCCCTGGAGAGATTCTGATGAAGTCATTGCCCAAAAATACTTACTCTGATATCTCCATGTGAATCCAGACAACAAAGAAAACCAATTGTATGAATATTTCTACCATCTTGGAAATGCAGAAAAAGAAGATTGTTAAAATCCTCCTAATCAAGTATACAGAGTTTATTGATATATTTGAAGAAAAAGAAACCACCTCCTTATCTGACTATATCATTAACCTGTTAGACTCATTCATCCTGAAGTAAGCCAAAGTATATCTTCTGTTCCAATCAGAACAGGAAGCATGCCAAAAGTTCATCCAAGAATATCTCACTAGTGGAAAGATCCAGCCCCTTCAAATTCCCACAAACTACTCTATTCTTCTTTGTCCCCAAAAAGAATGGCAAACTCCAATTATATTAGGACTATCAGTTTCTCAACTCACACATGGTCAAAAATGTACTGTATACCCTCTACCACTCATTAGAAATTTCATGAATAAGCTCAAAGGGTCCACCATCTTCACTAAACTCAATGTCTGATGGGGATACAACAATATCCTCATCAAATTGGAAAACCAGTGGAAAGTTGCCTTTACCACCTTAATGGGGTTATTTGAACCAACAGTTATGTTTTTTGGCCTTTGTAACTCTTTGGCTATTTTCCAAGCATTCATGGACAATGCCCTAATCCTAGTCTCATGGTCCTCATCATTCCCAACTATCCAACATCATCTGAAAACTGAGTCCATTATCATTTGATTGCATTACCTATACAATCCAAGTAATCATAACAGAAATGACAAATACAACCATAGAGTGGATCTATACTTTACACTGGTCATAAACTGATTACAACTGGTTTATAGTTTCATCAAGTAACCAGTGTAGGTATATGTAAATACAATATATAATATGTAAAAAGTTGAGAATCAATAGCTACTTCCTAACAGACAGAAGAATTCTGCTGAGCAATATTTAATTACCAACTATGCTTCAAAATCTAAAGCTGTTTGAACTGCTATTCTTTTATAGGTTCCTTTAGCATAGATTTGTCCTTGTCCCTTTAACATATAATTTAGAGTGATATAAATCTTTTTCTGATCATTCTATTTCCTATCATTTATGGTGTAAAAGGTGTTTATGGCTATGATTCAATAGTTGGCATCAGCAAGTTCACTGGAAAACTCCTCAGGAAGTTTTGCCTTAAGCTTGAACATATTGTCATTTGGGTCAGAGGTTGTAATGTTTGTTAATACAAGTAAGGTGAGCTGGGCAGGTCTTGGCATAGGAGTATTAGATCATTGTTGGTTGGCAGTGAATGCTAGGGCAGGAACTTTACTCTGAAATTCACTTTGGACTCTAAGGTACTGGCCTTCATATTTCTCAACTCTCTTGCTGAAACTCTTTCAGCAAGGCATGTTTCCAAAGTTTGGATAGAGGTAATATGTTCTGAAATGGAGAAGACTCCATTCCAGGAAGAGGGGAAGAGTTCATGGTAGAAGTAAAGGGTGGATAAGAGGTTGATTATTTAATGAAGTCTCAGGAAAGCATCAAAAAGTACTTGGAAGGCTGTGTAACTTTGTATCTTGGGCAAGAGAATGTCAAAGATATAGTCCTAGATGATTCTATATGTCTTCTCATTGCATTCCATCCATTTTATAACATTCTCAGCTGAGGGAGCTACTTTGATGACCATAGAAGGTCTGGCCAGAATTGCAGGTATTGCAGTAGTTTCTGAGTTATAATCCTAGTGGAGAACAGAATGTCAGAGCATGTTAGTGTCAAGTGCAACACCTAAGACTTTCTCCTGATGAAGCTTGGCAGTGATTTGGAGTATCCATATTTTGAAATTTGCTGGGCTGTTAGAATTATCCAACTATCTAACCCTAACTAACCTAACCCTAATCCTAACCTAATCTAACTACAGTATCTGACTATCTGACTATTTAACTGTCTAACTACTGTATCTAATCATCTAACTATCTAATCCTCTGACTATCTGATCATTTAACTCTCTAATTATCTAACATCTAAGAATCTGACTGTCTAATTGTCTAACTAACTAACACTTTAACTAACTGACCATTTAACTATCTAACTATCTAACCACTTGACTGTCTAATATTCTAACTATCTAAACATTTTTCTATCTAACTATCTAACCCTCTAACTACCTGACTGTCTAATTATCTAACCCTAAACTACCTAACTATCTAACCATCCAACCATCTGACTGTCTAACTATCTAACTATCCAACTATCTGACCATCCAACCCTAAGACTATCTGACTATCTAATTATCCAACTATCTGACCATCCAACTGTCTGACTGTCTGACTATCTAACTATCCAACTATCTGACCATCCAACCCTAAGACTATCTGACTATCTAACTATCCAACTATCTGACCATCCAACCCTAAGACTATCTGATTATCTAACTATCCAACTATCTGACCATCCAACCCTAAGACTATCTGATTATCTAACTATCCAACTATCTGACCATCCAACCCTAAGACTATCTGACTATCTAACTATCCAACTATCTGACCATCCAACCCTAAGACTATCTGACTATCTAACTATCCAACTATCTGACCATCCAACCCTAAGACTATCTGACTATCTAACTATCTAACTATCCAACTATCTGACCATCCAACCCTAAGACTATTTGACCATCCAACTATCTGACTGTTTGACTATCTGACTATCTGACTATCTAACTATCTGACCATCCAACTATCCAATCATCCAACTATCTAACAATCCAACTATCTAACAATCCAACTATTTGACCATCCAACTATCTGACCATCCAACTATCTGACTATCCAATTATCTAACTATCCAACTATCTGACCATCCAACCATCCAACTATCCAATTATCTAACTATCCAACTATCTGACCATCCAACTATCTGACTATCCAATTATCTAACTATCCAACTATCTGACCATCCAACCATCCAACTATCCAATTATCTAACTATCCAACTATCTGACCATCCAACTGTCTGACTGTCTAACTATCTAACTATCCAACTATCTGACCATCCAACTATCTGACCATCCAATTATCCAACTATTCAACTATCTAATTATCCAACTATCTGACCATCCAACTATCTGACCATCCAACTATCTGACCATTCAACAATCTAACTATTTGACTATCTAACTATCTAACCCTTTAACCATCTAACTACCTAACTGTCTAACTATTTAACTATTGAAATTATTCTACCTTACTTCATTACCATATATGGTTCTCTAACATCTACAGGGTCCTAGATGGGAACTCATATAGATATTGTCTGGCAAGGGTGGGCGGGTTGGGCAGGTAGGCGGGAATGTTGTTCCTTGGTTGGTCTGGTAATGGGAATGGGAATGGGAATATGTTGTTGTCTTGTTACATAGAACATTGACAAGGATTGCT
>JBBPSN010000223.1:0-28580 GCA_038093615.1 Austroboletus olivaceoglutinosus | reverse complement strand
CAGCGTTTGAAACCTAGCGATGCGGGTTGATACTGATCATTCTCTGCAGGCAACATATATCGTCGACGTCATCATCGATCGGCCAAGTAAAACTAACACGCCGTGTGGGGGTAATGACGCAAGGGTCTGCGCGGAGCATCGCCTCGGCCCACACATACACCAGGCTTGACTCGAGCCACATCTGTTCAAATGACCAACGTCCCGAAACGGAACTAGTACCTCGACGACGTCAATCCCCCCGCCCAAAGCCCGGCAGCCGACGTCTTGGTCACAAGTCTATCCATTCGTTTCATGGCCGCGAAGAGGAACTCCGTAGCTCCATGGCGAGCGTGTGTTGCCTGTATATTGGACTTGTTCGAGTTCGATTCAGCCATCGTGTGTGAGACTGCTGGAAGGAATTACTTGACACTACAGCACATCAGGTTTTCATGTCGTCGACCACCCGTCCTGACTGGCTCGACTCCCTAGACAGCAAGTCCAGTCAATTTTACCGTTCCAAGTTCGATTCAGCCATCGATTGTGTGAGACAGCTGGAAGGAGGTACTTGTTACATCGCGTCAGGACCGGTTGCTGATAACTTCAATGCACGGCCAATCCCAAGTCGTTCATCTACTACGATCTGAAAAAGAGTTTTCCAGTCAAGCATCCGATTTGAACTTGTCATTAAGATATATGCTGGCAATTCCGGCGCTGAACGGAACGGATAACTCATACAAAAGTTTGAACTGAATGTTTCAACCTTTGCCGTCAAACGTCTACTCGTACAGGGCATCGTGCACAAAATGGTACAGAAGAAAACGCCATCGGATTAACCTGGTGCATCCGCATGCGCGTGTATATGCGAGACAACATCAGTACTAGTATGTATGTGTTACGCGTGTTATATGCAAGGGACGTCCAACGAGTCCCACGTCATGTCGTACAATTTTGCCTAGAAAAGAGGAACAACAAATACACACACAAGACGAAAAGAGTACAAGAGTAGTGAAAAGGGTCAACACCAGCAAAGAAAGGAAACACGCCACACGGGGAAGCAAACACGAACAGGAAACAGAAAAACGCACTCCACAAAACCCCTCAACTCAAATACTTTTCGTTCAGCGCATGCACTTCCCTCGCCAGATACGGCCACGTTAGCGCCCGCCCCAACTCCTCCCTCAGCCGTCGCTCGTCCCCGCCTGCACGCTCCCTCGCCAGTCGCACCTCCCACCCCAACAGATTGTACAACAATCGCATGTTGGGCTGGATTAGCACTGACAACCGGCGACTGCGTACTACTAGATATGCTTCTACGAGGCTCAGCCCCAGGTGTTGCATCACATACGCGATCGTCACCGTCGCACTCCTAGACACGCCTACGCGACAATGCACCAACACGCGTCCACCCGCAAGACGCGCTTTTTCTATCCAGGTGCAGATTGGGTAGAGTTGGGGCTCGAGCGTGTCAATGCCGTCGTCGCAGACACCTTTGATATCAAGGACCTTGATCCGGCCTTCGCGCTCTTCAATCCAGAGAGACCCATGGTTACCGGGGCACTGTCCCGCAGTCAGTGCGGGGGGAGCGGGGCTTGTTGGATGGGGTTGTGGGGCATTCGGCGGAGAAGCCGAGACAGGCGTCTGAGGCGGGGGAACGAGAGCACATTCACCGACGGAGACAACGTGCGTAATTCCGAGGGCATGAAGCATGTATACATTTGAAGCGTGATTCCTGTGTATATGCTTAGGATGAAGCAACTCATAACACTTGAAACGACATACAAGTTTCCCAGATACAAGAATGGAAGAACACGGCTCGGGAAGCTGCCATCAAATCTCGCATCATCGAACCACGTCTGGTGATCCGATATAAACGATGGCAGGGTGTTTGCCCTAGGTCGCCTCAACTGCTTCGTCGTTGGCGACACAGCAGTTATGACCGGCGTAGACGAACCGTAATTGATGGTTGACGCATGCGGTCGATGTCCATTCGTACTGTGCCTGGGAGCAGGGTAGTCGATTGCTTGTGCGGACACTCCTCTCTGGACATCTCCATGCTGGTATCGTGAGCGGAATGAGATATTCGTTACTCCTAGTCGAGCTTCGACTCTTTTTAACAAGGCAACCTCGGATTGATAAACGAAAAACGATCGGCGATTGGTGACCTATAATCAAGTCAGTCAACAAATTCTGAACGAGAGCAAAGTCTAACCTGCATCTCCAAATACGCTTCAGGCAGACTCAATCCTTTCACAGCCATTAGTAAACAAAGCGCAGGGACTGATGATTCCGTGTATCCATCACTTGAATATAGCAATATTTTAAGCGGACGAGGCCGGTATGTCTGAGATGCCCGCGCTGTTGCATCTCTCAGGTCGCTTTTATGAATGCCGACCGGGTATTCATCACTCGTACTCCCAGAGCCAAGCCTGTGAGGCGTGATCGAGCCGCTTCTGCGCTCGATCAATTCGGGTATAGGTGACGACGGTGGAGGTACTCGCTGTGCTTTGGGAGGGGACCTTGATGCCCCGTTAGAGTTTGCAGTTCCCACCCCGGCATTCGCGCTCGTCAAGCATCCCAACGCTCCTGGTGTGACCATCCTCTCCAAGAACTTGATCACAGGCAGAAGCGCGTTCAATCCAGCGGGCGTTCCCTGCGGGGAGCTTGGGAAGGGAAGATGAATGATAGCAGAAGGATGCGGCGGAGGTCGGGGTGGAATTGTTCCTGAGGGTGGGTTAGCTCCACATGTAGCGAGTCGGACAGTGAAAAGGTGGACCAACCTTGCTGTTCCCAGTGCCGACGCCACCCTTCGACCCATTCCAACTCCATCGCTCGCACATGCTCTTCCGCGGCTCGCAGATGGGCAACAGACGGAAGGGGAGCATGCTCGTGGCATTCGATACAGATATCAAAACCAAGACCACACGAGGGATCATTCATTTGTGTGTTGAATGGCGAAGGCTTATCGAAATCATGAGATATATAAGGGTCCACGAACGGGTTCATGTATGGAGATGTCGTCGGTTGAGCCATGCAACCGGCTTCAGGGGGAGGAATGTAGCTCCTTCGTCTCAAAGGGGGTTTCCACAGTGGGACGTCATTTGCGTTCCCCAGGAAGACTTGACCTATGTTTGGATTCCAGTACGTCGCCGTCGTGCTGCCCGATGCTTCATCCTACAGCGCCGCGTATGAGCGAATCGGTCAAGAAGAGGCGAAAATACGTACTGTTTGCACGTCCTTATCGTCTGTGGCCCACACAGTCAGAATTTCGGAAGCGCGTGTTAGATCCCTCATTTCGTCCTTTTCGCGTTGAGCAAAGTCGATCGCGTTCGCATACTTGCATCTGTGTATGCGTGTATTCGCATTCAGGGGTACTCCAGATGAACGGTCCAGTGGGGTTACGGAATGAACATTGAGCTGAACAGACGTGGACAAGCACTCGGCCTGTTTTGTTGCCAACTTGGCCTCAATTTCGAGCTCACCGACGAGTCGCCCGTCGGTGGCTTCCGTAAGGACACGGGTTATACCAGCGGCAAAGGGACACACACACACAGCTCGCTGCGAGACAGCGGGGTCGCAGTCGCCAGCACACTCGCCATCCTTCCGGACAACAAGCCAGGGAAGATCACGTACTAATTGGTCCGCGCTAGCGTCGAGAATATAGACTTGGTATTTGAGGAAGCCTTCGGGAGTCGAGTGCGGATTTTGCCCTTGCTCCTCCTCCACCTCATACTGAAAGCCAGCTTGAACCCACTTCTCCAATCGCTCGCGCCTCTTTTTCTCGACTGCTTTCTTGAACCGGGCGGCAACCCTGAGAGTGGAAGGGGTAGGACCCTTGGGAGAGTAAACGACGATATCTGAGATGGATGTATAGAAGGGCTGCTGGGTTGTTGGCGAGTATCAATGTGACGAGGTGACAAGACTTACGAGCTGTATGCCAAAGTTGCGCAAACTGATGCCATCAGGGGCTTTGGCGGGTTTAAACTCCCAGTCGATCTCGACTGCGGCCTCGTCGCCACGATTCCAATGATGGAAATCATACGTACGTGGCAGAGGACAAGGCTGTATGAGCTGAGAGGGGAGGAAAGAGCAAGTCAAGATGGGGTACGTTTTGGAAGGTTTTTGGATTGGAAGTGCAGTTGCTAAAATGGAGGTCAGCACGAATTGCGGGTTCGCGGAACGCCGCAAATACCTGGAGAAGACTGGAACGGAGGGATGGTCTCGAACGCGGAAGCATCGAGTGGACCTGTGCACGGAGCACTGGAGGGGGAAAGGAGGGAGGTTGCACTCGTCGATCTTGAATGGGGGTCTGAGGACGAGGAAGCGTCGGTGGAGGAGTCAGAGGAAGAGGTGGACGAGTGCCTGCGGTCATGGAGCGGACGGGAGCTGTTGTATGCGATGTCTAGGGGAGCGCTGGGAAAGGGGACGGATGTTTTCGTGTTGGTGCTCGAATCTGCGGTGACTATGCGGAGGGTGGTAGGGTGCATATAAGAGGGGGTCGGATCAACGTCCATGGGGGGATCCTGCTCGGGCGGAGCCATGTCGACGTCAGGGTCGTCTTCGGAAAAATCGTCCGAGTCTGTATCATACTCTGCGTCGTCAGACAATGCATGCACGGGGAGGTCGAGATCGTCGTCGCAGAGGACCCAGACAAGGCCGCGATAGCGGGGTGGGCGGAGGACGCGGCCAGAGGGATCGCGCAGCATGGAGGCGGGGGGGGGCTTGTCGGGGGCGGCGGAGGAAGCAAAGAACATGCACTGGGCGTCGTTGTCGCCGTCGAGGCCATGGAGGAAGGGGAAGAGGACGGAGTCGGGGGGATGTGCGATGAGATGCTCGAGGTGCATGCGGGCGAACTCTGCGGCGGGGAGGAGGGGGAAGGGGCCGGCGCGGGCGAGGTGGCGGGGCTCTGGCGGGACGACGCCATAGGAGGGGGCGTCCATGGTCGTCGTGTGCTGGAATGAAAGTAGCTACGAGCTGGGTGATAAGAAGAACAGGTACAAATAGCTGTCAGACCCCGAACACCCCGCATCTCCAGATCGATCGCTCCCTTTCCTAATCCTATCCCCCGCGTCATGTGAGCTGTTCCAGACACAATATCACGTGCCCATCCCCCCGCACTTTTGCCAATTGACTTCCTTTTTCTCACTCCGCCGAACTCGGTGCCGCGTACGCCCAAGGAAACACTCTCGCCATTTATGTCACAGCCCGAGACTCCAAACACTCCGCTCCGCTCCCCTCAGCACGTCCAGCCGCGACCGGTACTCGTCCACCCCAATGTACGCACCACACACCCTTCGCTTCCCACTGAACGCTGACCGTCCGTGCAACACCCGGTGGTTGTCCACGCTCAACACCGTCCCTGCCGTCAGCTGCACCCAGTACTCCGAGTCCGCGCTCGTAAGCAACTTGTGCCACGTCCGAACCGCATCGTACCTGGCCCAGCCCGTCAGCCCTCCTTGTGTGCACGCGTGCCCTCGCTTACCAGCTCTCGACCAACTCAGCGTCCAGATGGTCCATCACACTCCGGTCGTCGTTGTTCCACCGCACCTGCACAAGCTCCCCGCTCGTCTCGTCGTGTCGCAGCGGCGGGTACCCGCTGGGTGGGCTTGGTCGGTATAATGCATCAACTTCCCCCGCAGCGTGCGCAGGAATAGGAATCCGTGACAGCAGCTCGTATGCTTCAGGGTGCAGCTCCTTCAGTAGTGAAGCAACATAGAAGCCGTCCACGAGCAACGTGGCCCCACCAGAACCCTCGGTGTGGGAGAGAAGATGGAAGAGTTGCAGTCCGCATGGATCCGTCTAGGCTTGCATCAGTCACAGTGCTCCCCAGATACAGCGGTCACCAACAAAGTATGTGTTGTCCGTGTGTGCACCCAGGGCCATCGTGGTATATGCCGTATCCCCTTTCGAAAGGTCTGCTGTAAACTCCCAAAATTTGCCGTCTGCAATCAACCTCTATCTCACGCGCGCGCCAGAAAAGGAAGGTTTGTCTACCAACATTGCGTTTCACGGATGAATCCAATCCGCTTCGATAGTTCCTCCGTCGCTTCGGGGGTGGCAGGGACACCAGACACAAAGCAAAAACCGAATCGGTCCTACTTAGCTGTCAGCTCCGTATCAACCACTTCCCCTGTTTATACCTACTATGTTAGATAGCCACTTGCACAAGCCCTGATCGTTCTCGTCCATGGCGTCCCCGTAGGACACTGTCGGAGGCGACCTGGCAATCTTTGCGCCCCAAAGTACCTTCCTAAATGGTTCGTCAAGCAATCGTTCACTCGCCACAGCATGCAAACACAGACTCGCCAAGGGCTGATCGTGACTTTGGCCGAGGGTCGTATGTATGCGCCCTCAACCAAGCCCACGGATATAACGAAGAGTGATGCTTTGCGCCGGGTGCTGGCCCTGCATGTAATCAAGCCATGAGTGATCCACCTGGCAAGGGTGATGTCGACAAAGACACACAGACGACTTCTAGGCCCTCAGCCGAAGCATGGACATGGTGCGGTTTGATATTCGGGGGGATCTAGACCGCATACATGGTGAGCATGGCGACCAATTCAAACGTGACAGCGCACCTCGAACGTGTTGACCAATCTTTGTTTGGTGACAGGGTGAAAACAGCTCGGACATCGACAGTGGTCTCGGAGCCAAATGTGATGACTAGAAGCGAGGTGGGACATCATTATGGACGTCGATAGGCGGATCACAATGTGATCGAAAGTCGCAAGGAAACGTACAAGCGTGACCAATTCTGGGGGCTCCAGAGGACGGCTATCTTGTGGTCGTCTGTGGTTGCAATCGGCACGTTGGCCGTTGGATGCTGGTCTAGGACGAATCCGAGCTGGTCTGAAGAGACGGGTACGGCTGCAGTGCCAAGTGGACGGTTCACGCCCCGGGAAGGGTTGGAGCGGGACCGGTGAGTCGGACTGTGGAGCTTGATGGTGAGCTAAGGGATGAAATGTGATCGGGCTTAACGATAAGGGTGAAATGTTTACCGTATGAATACTCCTCCCAAACAGCGCTCTCTGTGGAATGCGTGCCCCGGTGGATATCGAGATCAGGGGACATACACGAAGGACGATGGCAAAGGACATGGCCGTCGTCGCCAAGTGTGGCGGACCTTTTCCGCAGCCAGCTCTTCCCTCACGTGACTCTTTTTCAACGTTGACCCTTGGTCTGAGCTAGGACGGTCCTAGATTAGCTCGACGCGTGCTGACGTTGGACGACTTGTCCATAATTTCAAACAAGTATTGTATTTTGAAAATTCGATCAGTGGTCTGGACGTTGAAGATCGTAATATAACCTCAGCTAGATCGTCGTCGGGGGCAGAGGGAAGGCGGGGACCGACTAGTTCGTCCGCTGCCTCTGATGCGAAAACTCACGAGATTCCCGCGGGCTCTGTTGCAACCCTGACTACACCTTACAGAAAGACAACGCCCGTCCGCATCCAGGGAACTTGTCCTCCGAATGGCACCTAGAGTCGCCTTTTGTCCCCGAGTGTGGAACGACATTACCCGAGTCAGCAACGACGAGAACATTGGCTGTGCGCGCTCTCGGAGTCCGATTAAGCACCGTACACGTCGTGCCCAACTCCCCTTATGCACTCTCTAAAAGTCTGGCTGAGTGCGTATCCGGATCGAGTCGAATTACTACCTACTTATCCCCATTTACGACAGTCACTGGCGCGTCCTCCGGGTTTGGAAAAGCCCTCACGGAAGTCCTCCTCCGTAAAGGCGACATCGTCGTGGCCACTCTCCGTACTCCTTCCGTCCTCTCTTCGCTCACCACCCAATACCCACCCTCCCAGCTTCTCGTCCTCCACCCTTGATGTCACCCGTCCCTCTGACATCTCCGCTGCTTTCGCACACACCAAAGACGCGTTTGGGCGCCTAGACGCCGTGTTCAACAAATGCTGGGCGAAGTCGAGGGCACGTCCGATGCAGACGCCCGCGCCTTGTTGGAAGTGAACTTTTGGGGCGCAGTCAACATGAGCCGGGCCGCGGTCAAGTTTTTCAAAGAGGTGAATCCACCTGGCCAAGGGGGTGTCATATTTCAGAACAGTTCCCAGTCGGGGTTCCTCGCACCCCCTGGTTTGGCGTTTCGAGCGGATCGAGACGCGGCGATACATGTCTCTGACTACGCGACGCTCTCGTGTTTCCAGTAAGCACGGTGAGAGCGACTCTGCTCTCCTTCTGTCGACTCGATTCGCTAACGTCGCTAGCCATCGAGGGCTTTACCGAGTCACTCTCTAGAGAGTTATTAAGGGAATGGAACATCAGAGCATGTCGCACCTCGATTTACCTCGTGCCTCTACGCTGACCCACCGACTAGATCTGCATCATCCAACCCGGCGCGTTCGACACCAACACCATCACTTCCACGCAAATTCTCCCTACCCACCCCGCTTACACTGATACGGTCACCGCCGCGCTCCGGGATTCCTTTCTAGACATGACGTTTGATGGCGATCCGCACAAGTTTGCACACGTGCTCTATCGGATCGTCCACGGAGCCCTCGACCAAAAGATCCCGTTGTACTTGCCGATCGGGCAGGACACGTTGGAGATGTGGCAAGACAGATTGAAGAAGATGGGCAAGATCGTGGCGGATGTGGCACCTTGGTCGGTCGATTTGAAAAAGGACAAGAGCAAGGACGGGGCCAAGCTGTGATGGTATGGAGACGCTCAGAGTCATTCGTTCATAGTCTCTATCTTGTCCAGTTGCACGGAGCAGGCTCGCTAAATTTTGGTTTGTTTTCTTCTGACTTCGCTGCTAGCGCACGGGTCGATTGTGGTTATTATTTATGTGATTGTCGCCAGACTCGCGTCTCTATCCTGCATTCTTGACGACTACCTGGGGGTCCGGCGGGTAGCCGAGCTCTCGTTCGTAACTTCATTACAAGGGTGATCAACAGGCAGCAGCGCCATTACACTGCCAACTTTCAAAATCAATCGCACTCTGACATCATCTAGGTTGGCTACAAGTATGGCATCCGATGGATCCGATCAACATCGGACAACGATTATGGAATTCCGGCCGAATCTTGTCATGGTGGCACATCAGCTTGAGCAAGTTCGGTGCAAAAAAAGAGAACACGTACCCCAAACGATGCCCCACACTTGCCTCGGAAGTCGACGGACCGGTTCTTTGGATACTTACGCGACTTGGCAGCATCGTGGTGTCGCCAAGGTTGGGGGTTTCGAGTCATCCACTCAAACTCAGCACGAAAACTTCGAGAAGCAATTGAATGACAACGACTCGCGTAGGAAATAAACTTTAACTCAGATCAATAAAACGCCAGGGACGTTAAACTGCGTGCTGGTCAGGGTCAACGGTTCGGCCTATGATCCGAAGCATATGCACAGCGCACCACGAAGGACCAAGTGCTGGAAAGCACTAGGTCTCGTTTGGTCGGTGGTTGACACTCTCTGTGAACCTTGTCGGGCGTGCGACGCTGCCACTGCTGCGGATCGCCACGAGCACCCTGGAGAGTCCCGAATCTCGATGCTTGGGCTCCGTGGGGTCCTCGCCGCTGTCCAATGTATGGCCATCGGAACATTTTGTTCCCGATGGAACTAGTCAGGCCAACACTTTCCGTCTCTTATCTGTAGCGCCAGGAAATAGGCCAGCCGGGTACGTCGCCTTACTAGCATGCCTACTATTACGATGACTCCTCAAGGCCTCATCCTCGAACGGAAGTCGGGCTCCAAGATCACGGGGCACCAACAAGGTTTAAATTTTGTTTATCGTTGGGACTGAGCAACTGAGCAAGATACCACGATCATTTCGTGATCGCACTGCTTTTCGTAGTTGGCCCTGACTAGGTCTTATCAAGACCTCAATGGAATTCAGAATCAGTAAGTACCACATATGGGCCGGCATCAGTCGTGGAATGTTGCACGCAACTCTTTTCGGTTTCGTGGCGGCTATTCTTGCCCTTTCTCTCTAGGTCCAGGTCCCACTGAACTCTGGCCAGTTTTTGCAGTACGAGCATCGTCCAGCTATTCTCGGCGACCAGGATCTCGAAGAATGGAATATTCATCAACCTCCAAGCCCCAACGCTACCGATCATCTCATCTCCGAGACGGTGCACTCGTTGCTTCAGCAGTGGCCCAACACGGACATGAGAATCGGTCAGCGAGGAACCTGCTTATCTGCCAATGAGATAATAATTTTATATCTAGGTCATAACATCGTCCCAGGACGCATTCCGGCAGGGACACTTCTCTACCATAGAGTGAGTCGCAAAGAGGTACCGCCGGGCCCGGAATGGGCCGCTTTGGGTCCTGAACATTCGTACCTCTTTTGCCGGGATTTGTTCAATCGTTCTCAGCAGGGAGGCTGGCTGCTGGCCCTCGTGACAACTCGACCTCTCAAGATCGTATACTTTGACGGCAGCAGCGCCGCGAAGCTTCCGTACGGCTCGATGGATACACAAGATCTCATCGTATAGGGAAAAACAGGCGACGTGTTCGAGGACGAGACACGGCGGATTCAAGATCTCTGTGGATGGGGGAAGAAGTTCGGCGTCGATGGCATGGTGAAGTAAATCGTTCATTCTTTTTCGTAACGTGCTCGCAACCGAACACGTTGCAGGATGGAGATGGACTTGTGAACAAAGCCACGTTCGGACGCGTTCAGCCTCGCTCAGATTGGCTTTAGTGAGATCATGCTCTGCAACTTCACCTCGGGCGTCGACGTAGTTTCTTTCGAAAAGCTAGCCAGCCAATGGACGGATTCGATTCCGACATGTGAGTCTGTCGAACGGATTCGCTTGAGAAACTCTGAAAAGGCCCATTGGACAGCGATACTAGAGACATCCGAAGTCATCCACGCTGGATCTTGGCACTATCACTTTCCTGGTGAGACGCGCGTCCAGCTGGATCTCGTCGGGTTCGTTTCCTTTTACGACACCCAACTCGCGCCTTCATTGGTCGCCATTCGAGCGGGCCAGCCAAGGTGGGACCATCGGGCGCAAAACATATCCCCCCAAAACTTGTCATCCATAAAGTCAAGATTAGAGGAAAATCTGATCTGATCTGACGGTGCGTCGAGCGGCATCGACTGGAAAACGCTCGTCCAGGTGATCGTTGACTGGTTCTGCCAACGGCTGAAACTGACGCGTTATCTCTTGAACGCCCCGGCCACCAACGCGGACGACATCCTCGATCGCACCAGGAAAGCTCAGACTCAGCTTCGAATCATGTTGACGCCTTATCTTCTTTTCACGGCCACGCCAACCGATCCACCAAAGGAGAGCGAGCTGAATTGGACGATTCCTGTGTACAAGCTCTGTGCCACGACACATACGCGTTCTATGAACACCCCGTTCGCGTCTATGACGGATTCAGAAAAGCTGCTCCTACAAGTCGTTCGAGGGACGAGCCGAGAGATTTGCCGAGTGGTGACCAAGATGTGGGCCGCCGGGGTCTACGCAGGGATTGATTCTTTGTTGAACACGAACACGTCCCCAGACGTCGTCGAGTGATCCGGCTTCGAGATACCTGGGCGGCCGACCTGGAGCACCTGATGGTCTGGCTCGACTGGCACGCGTGGGTCGCCGAGTGCGATCTGGTCCCGAGGTGGCGCCTTTTTTGTATCCTCGTGTAGCCTCGTCTGCTCATGAGCGACTCGTAAACGGTGACAGGAGATGTGTTATTTGCCTACGTGGCCTATCGGTTTTCCTTGGAAGGGCAAGTTTCCGGTGCCTTCCCCAGATAAGCCACAAGAAATGACCAGTTTCGACTTGCGGACTATGGCTATGCGAGGCATCGTTGACGAGGCGTCGAACGTGATCAAGCCTGAGCCGGAAGAATGGGTCCGGCCGCAACCCAAATGTATCAGACGGATTGGACCATACGAGTTTTGATAGTTTGTCAGTGACGACTGTACTGTACGAAGAAGTCACTGCATGGCAGTAGTTTGTATTTGTGGTAGCCAATTTTTATCGTTTCGTTCATACGTTCCATCGCCCCTTTTCTAATCCCGTTGTTCTCTATGTAAGGTGTCCTTTTTTACTACAAAATGGGAACAGAGATTTGCAACACCACACGCTCCGTTTATTGACGTATGACAGCCTCGTTTGGGCTGTATCTATACCTCCATCGTCCCCGAAAGATCAACCGCATGCCACTGAATTTCAACCAAAAAAAGTCTAACTAAAACATTCTAAAGGATACATTGGAGAGCAAGATGGCTATCAATTCAGCACCAGCTTTCCACCCAAATAAAAGATGATAAAGGGACATAAAATGGATCGTATATCATGTCTCCAACCCCAAGCATGCACCCTGTTCATAGACGTTCGCAGGTAACCTACCATGTCTCGCTCTACTGCGGGCAGTGTCTCGCGTGTACATCTTCACATGGGCCAACCGTCGAACTTGTATGGCTGGATCCGTCGGACGCATTTGGGTTGTGGTCGAATCCACTCGTCCGACCCAGGTTTGGCGGTGTTCCATGTCCCCTCGGCGAGTCTCTCCATCAACATGGCCCGCAACTCGAAGCTGGTCCATCTCTCTGAATAGGGCCCTGCAGCATCCAGCGAGGAAGGCTGCTCGAGACATGGGCTCCACTTCATTGGAGGAAAACCGAAAGGCCACGTAGGCAAAAAACACATCTCCTGTCGTTGGTCACCAATCATGATATAAGCACACAAAGCCCGCATAATGATGCGAAAAACGTACCTCCCGATCACATCCAGGATTGCACTTTACCCACACGCTCCAATCGAGCAGGTTCATCAGGCGTTCCAATTCCTCTGTCCAAGTATCCCGAAGCCGAGCTATCTCGCTAATGTCGGGAAAGTCCCTAGTGTTTAACATTGGATCAACCCCTGCGGCCCACATCTTCGTCACCACCCGGCAAATCTCTCGGCTCGTCCCTCGTACTGCCTGGAGAACCAGTTTCTCAGAGTCCGTCATGGAGTCGAACTGCGATTCCATGGAGTGCGTATGAGTTGTGGCACAGAGCTTGAATATTGGAATCGTCCAATCCAACTTGGCCTTGCCTGACTGGATGGTTGGCGTGGACGTAAAAAGGAGGTAAGGTGTCAACATAATTCGAAGCTGGGTTTGGGCTTTCCGGGCGAGATCAACGAGTTTGTCCAAGTTAGTCGCGGGGATGTTCAACAGATAGCGTGTCAGCTCGAGTCGTTGGGCATATCGATCAACGATGACCTGGATGAGTGTTTTCCAATCGATCCCGCTCGACGCACTGTCGGGTCTGATCAAATTTGCTTCCAACCTCGACTTTACGGCAGACAAATCTTCACTGGACACGTTCAATACACGATGATCCCACCTCTCCTGGCCGGCCCGGACTGCAACCAGGGAAGGGGCAAGTTGGGTGTCGTAAAAGGAAACCAGCCCGGTGAGATCCAACTGGATGCGCGTCTCACCAGGGAAGTGATAGTGCCAAGAACCAGCGTGGATAACTTCAAACACGTTAAAGTATGCTGTCAAAAAACTGGCTCAGTGTTCCTCGAGCAATAGGCCCAGCATACGAAGACACACGCATCATTGAACCATTCACCCATCCGCTTACTAGATTCTCAAAAGAAACCACGCTGACGCCTGCAGTAAAGTCACAAAGCATTGTTTCACTAAATTTTCGTGAGGAGTGCAAAACCGCCATCACAATGATTACTCACAAGTCCATTTCCATCCTGCAACGTGGTCAATGCGGGCAAAGAGCGGAAAATGTGTAATTTACCTCACGAAGCCATCGACGCCAAAATTCTTGCCCCATTTGCAAAGATCTTGAATCCGCCTCATATCCTCGCAAAATGCGATATCATCGCCTTGCCTACCCCATGCGATAAGATCTTGTGTATCCAACGGGCTGTATGGAAGCTTCACAGCACTGCTGCCGTCGAAGTATACGACTTTCAGGGGTCGAGTGGTCATGAGGGTGAGGTGCCAACATCCATGTTTAGGCGGATCGTTTAAATGCCCGCAAAAGCTATATGAATGTTCAGGATCCGTAGAAATACATTCAGGGCCCGGTGGCAGTTCTTTGTCGCTCCGTGCGTGGTAGAGAAGCGTTCCGTTTGGAACAATTCCCGATACGACGTTGTGGCCTAGAGGAGGATATGTCTGTGGAAAAGCCAAACGAGCATAGGGACCATTAACCATTTCTCATGCGCGTGTTTGGCCAGTGTTGAAGCAGCGAATAGATTGTCTCGAATACGAGGTGATCAGTAGCATTGGGGCTCCGAAGCTTATGGAGGCTCCATTCCGTGAGGTCCTGGTCACCGACGTCAGTTGTCAATGGATGTTGCTCGTCTTGCCAGTGCTGGCTAGAGTCCAATGGAGCCTGGATAGCGAGCACAGGGATGATAACTGCAGTTGCAAGACTCAAAAGGATTGTTGGAAGCATCGCCGAGCTCGACGAAAGCGGTTTGGAAAGGTCCTCGAGGTGACCATGCTTGGCAACTTGGCTGCAGGTTTGATAAGGACTTCAGGGCTACTAAACCAGTGTGGGAAGTCGTCACTATTAATTTCGGAGTTTAAATATAGTAACCGCAACGGCCTGGTACCGCTGTCTGCTCAAGCTTCGAGCCCGTAGTCTTTCTTTCATTTTACAAAATATATCACACGTCTTCATTCGATTTCTAAACATATGATTTTGGAGATGCTTCTACCCTCCTATGCAACGAACTACGTACTTACCAAATCGGGTAACATTATTTCAGTCGGAGTTTGGAGTTTCATGTTCAAAGTCAACTTGCCGCGCATAAATATGATCGAGTTGCCAGTCGACGAGACATTCGTCGACTCAACTAGAACTTACGAACTTGTAACCATGCAGAACGACAAGCAGGAGTACGCACCAAAGAATTCCCGAACCACTCATCGATATCATCGCGTTCAGCAGTGCCTTACTTAACCGAGCAGAACCGTGTATCAACGATTGGTCATAACTGGAGCATATGGCATGTGCGGAGGCAGTGTCACTGGACCCGCCGAGTCGTAGCCATCGCTGCACAGGAGATTTCCTCGACCACCATGTCAGTTTTCAACCCGCCTCTTCTTGGCGACGGGCATGGGATTTATAAAATACACATAGTTGGAAATAGTGGTATGTCAGTTCCACACCAGTTTTTATATATTCCAGCGGGCTCAACGAGAGCCCTTAGGCACGGGCAAGGTACGTTCATAGAACTCCTGGAGCTCCCCAAAGTACACGTCGGTTGCTAGACCACACTTGGCGCCTACCTGTCTAAAAAATTGAATATTCCTCACATTTCTCTCGATAAAATGGCATGGCAGCCAGGATGGCAACAAACCCCAGTCGATGAATTCAGAGAAAAGGTCAATGCCTTGATGATGCAATATGCCCAAGGCTGGATTATTGACGGGAATCACATGAAATTATTGGGAACAATGGTCCGGGATAGCGCAACAGACATTATATGTGGGTTTCAAGTTAATAAATGTTGCATTGCGCCACATCTCACTAACAGATTCACGATTGTTTGATACTTAGGGCTAGATCCACCGTTGCATTATTACCTTCCTAGGCTGCTGTGGCGCACGTTGATGCGTCTCCTCGACTTCAGGGATCCGTGTGCCGAAGGCTGTAGGGAAACTTTGAGGCAGGTTTTCTCGAAACAGGGCATCGTTTGGTGGTGCATATCGAATCATCCCGTTGCAAGGACCAATTTTACCGCATGGCTTTTACGGATGAGTGTTGAGAGTGGAGGGAGGATGAGACGTTTAGATGAATCTAAAGGTGAGCTGGCAAAATGGAAGGATCACCTAGAAGAGCATTGTCGGCAAACATAGTTTACCTTTCGTGTATTTGTCCATTCCTATGCATGATAATCGGCGTTTGCGAACACCCACCATACCAAAGACGTTCATGCAGTAATTACATAACAGGCAGTGCGCCGAAAACGATAAAGATACAAATTACTCGACTACAGTCGTCACATATCCATACCGAGGTTACCCCATACCCTCTCATAGGCCATAGGTTTTTCTATTTCCCAAGTTCGTTTGCAGGGAATGTGTAACCATACCCCATACCCCATAACCCATACGTATTTTTGAGGTCCATAACCCATAGCAAGGCCCTCCGAGCACCCCTGGACCTGGCGGTTCGTGCTCGCAGGACTGCGTTGTTTGTAAACAAGACATGAGAGTTTCACAATTGACATCGGCGGCGACGAGGGCGCGGCCGAAGGTATGCCCCCATCCGCCGTCACTCTCAGAAACCCCCCTAAGGGTCGTGGGAGAATCTCGAAACTGGTGATGGATGCAGTGCGATCCGTCGACTGATGCTGGCATCGATAATGTTGAGCCACAACGGAGATTAAATCGGCACATCCGCATATCAGCAAGTTGTTTTCAGGCCATTTTGGAGGCTTTTTGGATTTCTTATTTTGGTTTAGCATGAAATTTCACCCATTTGGAAAAAATATCACCTCACACTGTCTGAACCACCAATCAGAATCTTTCCTGGATGGTCGTAAGCTTGCAATTCTCAAATACCGCTTGTGTTACCCGAAGTGTTTTGCAGATCCGGGCCGGCACTGTGACATGGGTGACCGAAAGGATTTCAAAATCCCAGTTTTTGGGCATCTCTCCACCGGCATAACGCTGTCGAGCCCATCCCCTCCCTTAGTCAACTTTTTTTGATACGAAAGTCTATATCAGAGTAATAAGTATCTACTACAACAAGCCAGGGGTTAGAATCACTCAGTAAGTGTATTTCCGAGACGCATTTTTCAAAAAATTTCAAACACCCAGTAATGGATAGTACACATACCCTTCTACTTACGTAGCGGGAATATACCCTTATATACCCTTCCGAACAAGTGTCTTTATGCCGAGGGTTCCCATGATTTATCGGGAGATTGTGGTACTCGTGATGCGAGCGGAACCGTGTGTCAACGATTGGGCATGACTCGGAGCGTGTGCGGAAGCAGTGTTAGCACTAGCAGATATAACACCCGCCAAGTCGTATGCCATCGGTGCACAGGAGATTTCCTCGACTACCATGTCAGTATTCAACCCGCCTCTTCTTGACGACGGGCATGGGATTTATAGGATACACATAGTTGGAAATAGTGGTATGTCAGTTCCACACCAATTTCTATACGTTCCAGCGGGCTCAAACGAGAGCCCTTAGGTACAGGCAAGGTAAGTTCATAAAACTCCTGGAGCTCCCCAAAGTACACATCGGTTCAATGCTAGACCACACTTGGCGCCTACCTGTCTAAAAAATTGAACATTCCTCACATTTCTCTCGATAAAATGGCATGGCAGCCAGGATGGCAACAAACCCCAGTCGATGAATTCAGAGAAAAGGTCAATGCCTTGATGACGCAACATGCCCAAGGCTGGATTATTGATGGGAATTACACGAAATCATTGGGAACAATGGTCCAGGATAGTGCGACAGACATTATATGTGGGTTTCAAGTTAATAAATGTTGCATTGCGCCACATCTCACTAACAGATTCACGATTGTTTGATACTTAGGGCTAGATCCACCATTTCATTATTACTTTCCTAGGCTGCTGTGGCGCACGTTGATGCGCCTCCTTGGTCTCAGGGATTCGTGTGCCGAAGGCTGTAAGGAAACTTGGGGGGAGGTCTTCTCGAAACAGGGCATCGTTTGGTGGTGCATATCGAATCATCCTGTTGCAAGGACCAATTATACCGCATGGCTTTTACGGATGAGTGTTGAGGGTGGAGGGAGGATGAGACGTTTAGATGAATCTAAAGGTGAGCTGGCAAAATGGAAGGATCACCTAGAAGAGCATTGTCGGCAAATGTAGTTTACCTTTCGTGTATGTGGCAATTCCTACGCGATTGCAACGTGACAATAGGCGTTTGCGAACACCAACCATACCAAAGACGATCGTTCATGCAGTAATTATCAGGTGCGCCGAAAACGATAATCAGACGAATCACTCGACTATCCCAGCCTGTTGCCTCAGGACACGATTTCGGGTCTAGTAATACTTACCTCGGTGCCTGCATCGACATCCATGTACCCCATTCAAGCAATAAAATCCTCGGTACTACTCTTTTTCTCCTCCACTATAACTTCCCCAGCCAACTCCTTGTCGCCCACCGATGTCTGCCCCGATGATGCATGTTCTCCCGTGTTAAGCTTTGGTCCCTGAAACCAATGCACGCCCCCATAAACCGGGAAGTAGTACCATATCATCGCAAGCGTCAAGACTCCGAACAACACGACCGACGTATAGTTCATCGAGCCCACATCTGGTCCCGGGGAGGTCGGGAAACAGAGCATGACGAACATGAACACCATAAAAGTGACGGCGATGGCTGCAATCGGCGCACCCTACAACTCGTTCACGGACATCCACGGTTAGAATCGTCAACTCAGCGTCCTCTCCATGTATAGTAAAAGCTCACCAATACTCCGAGAGCAAATGGTCCCGGCTTGTAATTGTTCTCAAACACAAACCTCGACATGATTGGCGTCATGTATGCCACATACGTCGCTGTAACTGAAATCGTAAACACGGCGGTGATCGCCGCTGGGCCGGACAGTGCCAACAGTCCAACGAGGATCGCGAACAGGCAATCGAACCAGACAGTATTGACGGGAGTACCGGTGTATTTGTTCATTCGGTAGAGCAGATTAGATAAGGGAAGCGCTCCGTCTCTGGCGAACGCAAACGATTGGCGGGAGGCCGCGAGCACTTGGGAAGAGCCCATCATGTATCTGAGAATGATATAACGAGAAGCGACGGAGGAAAGTGGGAAACATACTGGACTAGGATGACGAACGACCATAGAACTAGTGTCCACGACTGACCGAATGAATTGAGAAATATCTGGGCCATTGGTTGATTGACGGGGGTGTTTAAGACGTTGGAAAGGTCCGGCCCCATGCAAAATGCCAGCAGCACGTTGATGACTGATGTAGAATTAATATATCCAGACACTTCGGGCACGCACATATAAACTCACCCCATCCTAGTACACCTGCAATCGCGATAGCAATGACCTTTTGAAATTCGAAGTTTAGTTCGAGTACGAGCACAAGGTAAATACTTACTATTCCCCAAGGTGCGGCCACTGCAGCGTTAGTTGATTCCTCGCTGATGTGTATCACCGCGTCATAACCAGCTGTTGAGCGAGATGATAAATGACAGGTGCGCAAAACGAACATGACAGCAGACGCACAGATAGTCCAAAGAGGTGCCAGCAAACCAAGAATAAATGCAAACACATCTGGCCAACCAGAAACTACAATACCCTCAGCATTAAAGTTTTTAGCAGCTTATGTCTAGTACTCACGATTGGTAAAGTTCCCAAAGACATACGAGGCAGGATTCTTCAATTCTTTAGGCGTTGCGATCGGTAGCGCAATTATGACTACCATACATAGTCTGCTCACGTTTCGTATCACGGTCACGCGGGAGAACGACTCGACTCACAAGAGATTAGACACCACGTATACTGTCTGTAGCCTCGCAAGCACTTTTGTGCCAAGGCTACAGATAACAGCTTGGCTGAGGATGATCACAACATAAATGCCACTATTATAGATTCATCCATACTTTCTGTCGAGTAATATCTGGGAAGGCACTCACTAGGATTGTTCGTTTGTCATAACTAGCTTCCCATTAGATCCTATATTTGCTGCGGCAGCAATCTGGACAGCACATCCCCAATCGATCGAAGCTGGGTGTGCATCCATTAAAAATCCAGAATGAAAACGATTGCACATACCTATGGAGGCGACTGCGGCAATTGTACTTGCGTCTGGAGCCCCTTAGTCAGTCGGACGCCGAATATGGACATGGGGCTGTACATACATCCGACGATCCAGCACAGAATATTGCGGCTCTGAGGCGATGCCAAGGTGTACGTCAAATAGTACAGCTGTTGGAACGATTGTTTACACTGGTTTCGTCAACAGTGAGCCAAGCACGCACCCCGCCTGACGTCGGGGCTGATGACGCCAGCTCAGCGAGTGCCATTCCAATGCACAGAATGAAACACGACCCAAAGGCCCACTAAAGAGCATCAACGAACAAAGATGTCAGCGATAAGCATCCGACATACGCCCCACACCATCGACACAGGTCCTCCATTGGATGCCGAATTCGACAGCACAGAACTGTGGACGAATGTTGATAAAACAACAGGCGTAGAAGGCAGGACGCACGCTATCGATGGTAAGAGCCCGATGATACTGAATGCGATTCCGAAAACCTAGCAGCAGCGTCTTTGTGGAATACGGCCATGTACAACGATAACCTTACCTCGAGAGGGTTGAAGGAGCGTTTAAATTCTTGTTTATACCCCAGGCGCGCCAACACGGCCTCATCCGAATCCTTTGCCGCACGAACGCGCGTCATGACGAGTGGGGAATACGTCGGCAGAAGCAACACGACTTGGTACCGTTATATAGCCCATGACACGGCGACAACACTTAAATGGAGCTGCCGAAGTGAATGGAACTTAGATAACGCTAGCATAAGAAGTTCCGCAGTCCGGGCTAGCCGAGCCATTATATAAAAGGCACATGTAATTCTGATTGTGAATCCAAATGGTGAACCTTTACAGCGGCCATCTGAACAGGACAGCCTGGATAGGCAATCTGGAAGCTGATGCCAGCGTGGCACTGGACAGCCTAGATGATGGAAGAATGATTCAATGATGGGTTGTACGGTGTGACTTGTCACGCTTCGTGCGCACGTGATTTGTGACCGCTGAGCGGGTAAGATACTCGCCGAACTCGTCGAGGGCTGGGGTTTACCTCCACTCCGCACATGAATATTTGAGTTTGAGCCAGCCAGCATTTCATTTCAAGGCTATTGATGACTTCTACTGTCTCTTCTCATCGAGACAAGCGCAGCCTCGACTATGCTCTCCGTTCCGGCCTCGCAGGTGGTCTCGCAGGGTGTATTGTGCGTCCCTTGTTTCCGCCAAGATTCACATATTGAACGCTTCGCCAGGCAAAAACAGCCGTCGCACCTCTCGACAGGGTCAAGATCCTTTTCCAAGCCTCTAACCCCGACTTTCAGAAATATGCAGGTATGGCCTACTGGTCTATCTATGTTATTCACACGCTGACATCCGTACGCCTCACTAGGATCGTGGACAGGCGCATTCAGAGCTGGTCTCGTAATATATAGAGATTCCGGCGCGCAGGGGTTGTTTCAAGGGCACTCCGCAACGCTTCTTCGCATCTTTCCATACGCCGCCATAAAGTTTATGGCGTATGATCAGTGGCGACCAGTACGTGGCCGTCTTTTTCTCCTCGTCTGGTACCGACGCTTCCCGCTAGTTGCTTATACCAACTCCCGATCACGAGACAAACGTTCGACGTTTTGCCGCAGGTGCACTAGCAGGTACGTGGGTATTTTCTCAAAACTTTGTCGGCTTTTCTAACATACACTTGTCAAGGAATGACGTCTGTCACATTTACATACCCGTTAGAGTTGATCAGGGTCCGCATGGCATTCGATAGTCGCGTGACGAATGGGACTGGACGATCGTCGGTCACCCGCGCCATCCACCACATCTACCACGAAAATGCTCTCTTCCCCACGTCGCCAGCCACCGCCGCTCCACCAAAAAAACAAGTGTTCGAGCGCTTTGCTATACTCAAGTTTTACCGCGGTTTCACTGTCACTCTGGTTGGCATGATTCCTTACGCGGGAACTGGGTTTCTTGTGTGGGACTTTTGTCGGGCCTATTTCTACCCTGTTATAGATGGCAAGACGCAGCGACCCGGTGTTGTCGCAGATCTCGCCATCGGTGCAGTCTCGGGAGCCATATCCCAGACCGCGTCCTACCCTTTCGAGGTCGTTCGACGACGTATGCAAGTAGGTGGTTTGACGCGTCCCGATCGATGGTTAGGTTGGGGAGAGACTGTGAAGACCATATACGCATCTGGGGGGTGGAGGGGATTCTTTGTCGGCCTTAGTATAGGTTATCTGAAGATCATACCAATGACTGGTATCAGCTTCGCAGCATGGCAAGGCTTCAAACGAATGCTAGGATTGTAGAAGGTAGAATTTACGCTCGCATCCACGTGGACTACTTACTGGTCACTAAACATCTCGAGATAAGAACTCAGCGAAGGTATTGCCAAGGATACGAGTGGCCATGAGTCCTTTAAGGTCTAGCGATATCAGCAATTGTTTCAGCTCACCACTTCAGGTATCGAGGTGTGCCCGCACGCCTGCATAAAGTGCCTGAGATGACTGATGCAATGTATTGGAGATGAAAAGGCATTGAAGAGACAAAGCGGGACGGCTCCTTAGACCGCCTGATCTCTTTGTTTTCCAGTTCACCTTTTGACATTTATGGTCTCCATGGCATCGCCGCCACTCGACTTGGTCTTTTGTTTCCATCGCTCATATATTATGGGTTCATGTCACGAATAGGAGTGCCCATACAACAAACACCAAAGACGTCCCCGCTGTAGCTGAACATGGCAAGTCCACGAGTCTGGCTAAGTACACAGCTTCTCTCGCGGATCCCAGCATTTTTCTGACGGGCTTCTTTTCAGTCACCGGCGCATCCTCTGGGTTTGGGAGGTTGCTGACAGAGTTTGCCTTGAGTCAAGGCGACGCCGTTGTCGCGACGCTCAGAAAGCCCGAGGTTCTCCAGGACCTCTCGGCTAGCTACCCGCAGGACAAGCTGCTCGTGCTCAAAGTCGACGTCACGAACCGGGCCGATATCGACCATGCGTTTGCGCGCACCAAAGAGGCGTTTGGCAGACTGGACGTCGTCTTCAATAACGCGGGCGCTGGCATCGTCGGAGAAGCGGAAATGACCCCGATTGATGACGCTCGAGCACTGTTTGATGTGAATTTCTGGGGCGCCGTTGACGTGACCCGCGCGGCCATTGCGTTCTTTAGAGAGGTGAACGAACCGGGGAGAGGGGGGATCCTGTTGCAGAACAGTTCTATGGCTGGGTTCGTTGGCCCGACTTGTTTGTCGTTTTATGCCGCCAGGTGAGGACATTTTGAGCTGCACGTCGATCTATGTAAAGGAACACTGATGCATGCCGTTCCAGCAAGCACGGTGAGATCGCATATTTCGAAAGCAGGGTGCGCTGATGACTTATGTCAAGGATTGTCTAGCTCTAGACGGGTATTCAGAGAGCCTGTTTAGAGAGATTCTGCCCAAATGGAATATCAAGGTAAATTCACCTTTATTCGCGCTTCCGATACCCCCTGCACAAACTAGAAAAAATTGGCTATCAGATTTGCATTCTGCAAACCGGAAGCTTCGACACGGGTGGGCTAGCCAACTCCAAGTTCCTGCCTGAGAGTGCGGTGTACAACGATAAAGAATCGACATTCGCGGCCTTCCGAAACATACTAACGGCGCCAGGGTTCAAATTCAGGGGCGACCCGAACAAATTCGTAAAGGCCGTCTATTCGCTGATCAATGCCGGAGGCGACATTCCGTTACATCTTCCCATAGGACGGGACGCGTTATCGGTGGCAAAAGAGGTGGCAGAGCTGCGTGAAATGGAGATTGCAGGGGCAACGCCTTGGTGTTCTGATCTACTGCGCGATGATGTCTAGTATTGGTGTAATACACTTTTGTGTTATTTCTTTTTGGAACTTTATTGGTGTTTCGAAATAGTACCAACGAATCGGAGGAAAAAGTGATTGAACTTGAGGGTTTGATTAGGTAGGTAGTAAAGCCACAAGTGCATGAGAAATTCCCCCGAACCTCGTCTTCGGGAGAACCAGGGGTGGACATGTGCCCATCATCAGTAAGTAAAAGTCACCGTGCATAGCATGACTGCGGTTTTGGTACGGGTGCGAACGGAAGATATAGAGCAGAGTCGACGCGCTAGGAGTCGCTGGACATTGCCCTCATGGAAAATCCCCGCGTTTGGCTAGGTCAGTATTCTGCAATGGACCTTGGAGAAAACGAGCGCTCACGTTCCGCCTTCGTTAGTCACCGGAGCATCGTCTGGGTTCGGAAGAGCGCTAACAGAGTTCGTCTTGAGTCAAGGCGACATAGTCGTCGCGACACTCAGAAAGCCCGAGGTACTCCAGGAACTCTCAGCAAGCCACTCAGAGGACAGGTTGCTCGTGCTCAAGCTCGACGTCATCAACCGGGCCGAAATCGACCAAGCTTTCGCGCGAATCCAGGAGGCATATGGCAGACTGGATGTTGTTTTCAACAATGCGGGTTATTCCATCTTTGGAGAGGCAGAAACAACATCCATTGACACCGCACGGGCCATGTTTGACGTAAATTTCTGGGGCGCAGTCAATGTGAGCATAGCGGCCGTCAAGTTCTTTAGAGAGGTCAACGAACCGGGGCGCGGAGGAGTGTTGTTACAGAACAGCTCTATCGTCGGAATAGACGGTCTACTTGGCATGACATTTTATAGTGCAAGGTGGGTCTAACCCACATAATACTATGAGACATTGACATACCCAATTCTAGTAAACATGGTGAGGTTATTCGAACTGCGACAAAGTTGGCGACTTACTTTACGGAACACCTACTTAGCTCTCGATGGATTTTCAGAGGGTCTCGCAAAGGAACTTCTTCCGGAATGGAACATCAAGGTAGACTCAGTCCTTCACCCCGGACAGTCAAATACTGAAAACAGGGGCTAGATATGCATCATAGGCGCTGGAAGATTCAGGACGAACGTGATCTCCAATTCCATACATTTACCGGAGAATCCGGTTTACAGTCGCTACGGCGACTCTGCGTCCGCGGCGTTACGACGCAGACTGACCGCTCCCGAGTCCAACTCAAGTCGGGGGGATCCGGTCAAATTCGCCAAAGCGATCTACTCGCTGGTGGAAAGTGGTCGATGCCGCTGCATCTTCCCATAGGACAAGACGCGTTAGCGATGGCCAAAGCGAAGGCAGAGTCGTTGGAAAGGGATATCTCCGAGGCGGTACCTTGGTCTGCGGACTTGCTGCGCAATGACTCCGCCAGCTAGCGTGCCTAATTCCTGCAACCCTGTTCACCAGTACACGACTTTTCACTAACTTGGTTTGTGTGTACGAACGAGTAGTTCTCCTTGGACCAGAGGTCCAGAGCTACATTTTCGGCGGAACTTCAAATACTGTAATGCCGTCTTGGCGCCGGCGGAAACCTTGCTTGACTCTTCGCCTCCTTTTCGAATCTCACTCGCTCTTGTACTCAGTAGCGCACTCTCGATCGTCCGACCATTCATGAGGTTCCTGACACTAAGTTCAACAAAATTGTATTGACTCGTTGGATGACGTGGAGGGCGAAAACAACACCCGAACGAACCGCGATCCTTGGTTTGAGATCGGTGTGCACCATCTCAATTCTGTACAAGTCATAGCCGACTTTGTCGAGGCAGTGAGTCCCAGCATTCCATCATAGCCAACGTGAACTCGACGCAAGCTCGTCGTTTGTTTGTCCATGGCCCTGTTCCCTATCCCCTTTAACATAAATCGTTCCTGTGTGAACCGGGACGGGAATCCTTCAAGTACTTATCGCTACAGGAATCGGACGTTCGCTAAATTTAAATCTGCCACTCGCACACAGTCGGACAATTGGAGATCCCGGCGTGGGTGCGGACGGCGATAATATAAAGCGGAGTTGATGTGACACCCATGTGCACATCATGGCAACTCCGCGCGTCTGGTTAGGTAGGCTGTGATAACTCGAGAAGAACGCACGCTCACGTCCCGCCCTCTTCAGTCACTGGAGCGTCGTCCGGACTCGGAAGAGCGCTGACAGAGTTCGTCTTGAGTCGAGGTGACATCGTCGTCGCGACGCTCAGAAAGCCCGAGGCACTCCAGGACCTCAGGGAAAGTTACCCGCAAGACAAGCTTCTCGTCCTTAAACTCGACGTCGTCCACCAGGCCGATATTAACCATGCGTTTGCGCGAACCAAGGAAGCGTATGGGAGACTGGACGTCGTCTTCAACAATGCGGGATATGCCATCCTTGGAGACGCAGAAACGACGCAGATCGATACTGCACGGGCCATGTTTGACGTCAATTTCTGGGGTGCGGCCAATGTCAGCCGTGCAGCTGTCAAGTTCTTTAGAGAGGTGAACGAGCCGGGACGTGGAGGAGTGTTATTGCAAAACAGCTCTATTTCGGGGATAAGTGGTCAAGTTGGCTTGTCGTTCTACAGCGCGAGGTGACTCTGATCTGCATAACCACGTGAAGGAACACTGACGTGCCCGATTCCAGTAAACATGGTGAGGCCGTTCGTTGAGTCACGAACAAGCTGGTAACTTGCTTTGGGAAACGCGTAGCCTTTGACGGATTTTCAGAGAGTTTGGCAAAGGAAATTCCTCCGGAATGGAACATCAAGGTAGGCAATCGTTGCATTGCAATTCCCGGATGGTCCGATAACGAACATTTGAACCAGATATGCATCATATCAGCTGGAGGCTTCGGCACGAATGTAATCGCCAATGCCACCATTATGCCAGAAAGCGCTGCTTACAATGAAAAATCAATGGTCGCTGCAATGCGAAATGTATTGACTGCTCCTGGGTTCAATTTCCAAGGTGACCCAGCCAAGTTTGCCAAGGCAATGTACTTGCTTGTGAAAGGTGGTAGCATTCCGTTGTGTCTCCCCATGGGACAAGACGCCTTGGCAGTGGCGAAAGAGAAGGTTGAAACACTGGAGACGAATATATCTGAGGCAACACCATGGTCTGTGGATTTGAGGCGCGATTGACGACGTTAGGTCTCACTAGAGACATTCCAATGTAATAAATACATATGTTTCTGTCACAAGTGTTTCAAGGTCATGGCAAGATTTGTGGCTGGAAGCTTCGGGCAGTTCAAATGGATGCAATACTCAGCAACGTTGTCAAATTTCTCCGTGAGCACCAGGTGTACAAGACAAGGCATCTGCGTTCACGGCTCGCTGAGTTATAGTGGCCGCGCCAAGATTCAAACTCGGGGCGACCCAGGCCTGTGACATTCCATTGCACACCATCGAGGTATAGTAGAAGTCGGACCAGATGTGCTGTCATATGGATCATGGTAGTTGGAGTTTTGAAACAGTACGAATGTGATCACCAATGCCACAGGTTAGGAAACATCAAAGCAAGGAGACCCAACCAAGCGCGTGAAGGAATGTTGTGCAAGTGGAATATGAATGCTCCGATAGGGGAAGATGCATCAGCAGTAATGAAAAGGAAGGTGGAGTCACTAAGATGGATGTATCGACAGCAGCCTTGGTCTGCGGTCGCCCGAGCTGATCGAGTTTACGTCTTTCGTTTCAATAGATCTACATTCTATTGAAAAGAGTGCTCTTAATTGAGACGACTCTTATCGATGTTCATGTCCACTGGTCACACGTGACATGATGACTAAGCAAACCTTAGTCTCTATTGTCCAATGATATCGGTCATCCATATCATCCTATGGCAATAAACCCTCTTATCATATGATAAGTGCTATTTGCATCAACCAATAGCAGAACAACCTCTTGTAACCAGGTTACACTGGTACAAAAATAGGGACCAATAGTGGTAACCGCTCTTATCATGGATGCTTACTATCCAATGGCCTTTGTAGCTCTTATCCAGCTTAACTGGGTAATTTCCTTACTTGCCTTGGTCCGTGTGCCATATGGCACACTATATAAACCCTATGCTCTGGACAGACCAGACCAGGATAACTCTCAGGACAACTCTCAGGATTACTCTCAGGATCCCTATCTCCTTTACACCCTCTTATAGATACATCCTAAGAGACACTACTCTAGTACATCTCCAGTACTAGAATCATATTGGACTTTGGATCTTCCTGTGTGGACGGATTACTGTTAGCACAGTAGAGTCATAAGAATTGACTATTACAGTCCTCCTTTGACTACATCTACCGAACCTATCCAGGTTTTGAACATCAGGTGTGACAGTACTATTGTTACCTTGATCTTACTTCCTATTTACAAGAAGTAACCCTTGTTTCATTTCTCGGGACTATATCGGGGTGGCCTTCCCCTCAAGTAGTTGCTCTCAGTTTAGACACAGAAGTCAGGGTGAGTATTTCTCTTACACCAGCATAGCCCCTCTACACTCCTCTGCATGTACCAGGCTTAGGATTATACATCCACTGAGCCCAGCCTGGAATCGATCGTACCTTGGAGAGATCTAGGTATCTTTCATCACATTCTAGTTCTTGTGATTGATAAGTTGCTGGTCGATGTACAGGAAACATAGCCATTATGAAGCACTGATGCTGAGACAGATTGTGAACTCGATCAGTGAATGCACATTTGCTGGGAAGAAGATCAGCACTGACTCGAAATTGTCACTCAGACTGTCAGACAAACACCCAGACCCCTCAACAACCCCAGATGAGTGACTTGGTGTTACGTCTGATCCTGTCAGGCAACATTGCAGGCGGCCCATGGGGCATGTGAATGTAGGCGACCCGATGGTCCCCAACATCGCCACTGGATCACGTATAAAGTATACGGCTCAGGCCGAATGGACATGTCAGCCAAACATCCCAACATATGCATGATAAAAACTCCAGGGGTAGCAGCAAATGGACAGAATTGATGTATCCGTCAAAATCATCTGCATAGGTACACTTGTGATTCATCTGCATGGCAAACCCACGCATTTGGTTGAGTAAGGCATTCCGCGACAGATCTC
>JBBPSN010000221.1:12615-28667 GCA_038093615.1 Austroboletus olivaceoglutinosus | reverse complement strand
GCCTCCGTGTGGTCTGTGATCGCCAGCGTGCTTTCCGTGTTCCAGATTTCGAAGGCCAAGGATGCCAATGGCGTGGAAATACCTTTGGAGCCCAAGTTTGGGGGCGGTCTCACCACGTGAGCTATGAGCGAGTTCTTGATTGCTCGAGCTCGCTTTAATGTGACCTTTACCGGCGTTACAGACAACCTCTTCCTTTTGTATGCAGCATCGTGCCTCGGATGCCGGAGATGGACGAACAGATGCTGGAGCAATTGATCACCGCAAATACGGTGTAGAGCAACGAGTGGCAAAGGTTGGCTACTTTGAGGAAGTCACTGAGGAGTCAGTACAACAATGTCGTGAATCGATTAAAGACATTAACTTATGTATATACCATAACCCAACAAACCTACCAAATCAACTGACCTACATTGGGCACCCGACTCACATCAACACAGTTGTGTACGTTACGCCGGATCAGTGATAGATTAGGCCTTTAGGTATGACAAGCATCGCTAGAAAGTCGGCCTACCAAGTTGGACTGATCATGTCGATCGTTACACGATAACGCTAGCACTGATATGGGTCTCGCCCAGTTGAAAACAATCTGGTGGGCTTGTACCCGTCAAATGACGACTCGGACGTTTTCTCAGATTCTGCGCCCTTTGTGAGTTTGTGTGGGTGCACTTGATAAATCTCACCGTATTTTTCCGCAGTACATAATTGTCTTCTTGTGAGATACTCGTCCAAAGATTACTGATGGCCGATGTTCGGAACAAGGTCAGCGATCGATCGATCGACCAAGGGGGAACTATGTACTACGCAAAGTGGGTGGGTTTTATAATACAAATGTATGAGCCAGCCGCTTCGGGTTCGGCGTCCCTTTGAGCATGCCTTTCTGGACGACTCTGTATGCTGCTGTTTTCACAATCATCTGCCTCGTCGCCGAGTCTTCGGTCGATATTTCCTGGATGAGAAACGTGAAACGCGTTCGCATCCTCTACCCCGGTCCTGCAGGACTGCCACCATGGGTTGGAAACGTCATCGGCATCAATGCGAGCGCACCATGGTTGACATACAGCGAATGGGCAAAGAAATGCGGTCAGTCACGACTTGCGGCGCTCGAAATTGACGCCAACCCCGAGATCTATCTAGGGGACCTGATTTACTCCCGCCTTTTGGACAAGGAAATCATCATCATCAACTCGGAAAAGGTGGCCAAGGAACTGCTCGAGCAACGTTCTCGGAAGCATTCCGATCGCCCGTACCTGGGCCTGATCACGAATGAACTGTGCGTCGTTTGATGTCATCACCTTGTATCGCGTTGAAATTGCAAATCGGGATGTGGGACGAATTTCAATTCTGGTCTTTTCTCACGCGATCACGTCTCAGCGCACGGAATGTGTAGCCAAAGCGACTCCCTGGCTTCGTACTAGGGAGTCCACGAAAGACGATTGGATTACGACGCAAAGTAATACAGGAAACGCCAGTAACTACGGACCCAGGTGCGTGAAGAGTGGCTCTGACTGGGTCGTAGCTGACTCGGAAGGAGTCGTAGCGTGCCCTGCATGTCGAGACTCATAGCGCCTGAGTCGTCGCGGCTGATCGCGGGCTCAGAGGGCCCTAGCGAGCTGTTTCGCTGAATCGTTGTCAAGCGCACGCAACCCAAACGACTGGCTGTGAAGAAGAAAGATGGTGGCTTCTTTTACGTAACCTTATGGTGACAGGTGGTGACTGCACAGACGTTTTTTCCACCTGACGCGTCACGTTCAACAACGATGCCGTATCGCGATTTCAACCGTTGCGATACCGCAAGAGCTGCCAGCTGTTGTGTCGGTTGCTGGAAACACCTGCTCAATTCTCTGACCATGTCTTCGAGTATATAATCTGACTTACACTTAGTCAGGATGCTAACAAAAAATCTTTTTTAGTTACACAGCGTCGCTCATCCTGAATGGTGTATAACTATGATCCCACGTCTCGAAAGGACGAACTTGCAGAGATCGTCGCAAAGGTTTTAGAAGTCATAGTGGCGGCCGTGCGCCCCGAAGTCGCACTCATCGTCGGTGCTTTCCCTGCAAGTCAGTAACACATTTGTACCTTCCTCCCAAGGAACGTTGAACAGACCCCATCGCGACCCCCAGTCCTCCGTTTACCATCCTGGCTTCCAAGCATGTCATTCAAAGAGAAGATGGCGACCGCAAAGAGGTTCGCGGAACAATACGTCGAAAGGCCGTTTAAGCATTCTGTACAGAACTGTCGGTAAGAGTCAACACGATTCGCTCCAAAAGGTCGAACAGAGATCTGGTACGACACATGAGGAATGGATGACAGAATTCAAAGGTGCAGCTGTAAGCGCCTTTCTTGGTGGGCTATTTCGACCTTCCTCATTTCCCTGAATTCACTTGATTTCTTAAGCGGTGCGGAAACGGTGAGGCGTCGAAGTTGTTCACGACTACCTGACTAATACGTTGGGAAACAGGCAACTTCGGTGATCATGCTGTTCTTCCTCATGATGGTATTGAATCCGCATGTGCAAGAGAAGGCTCAGGCACAAATCGATGCTGTAGTCGACAGAGATAGACTGCCAACGATCGACGATCGAGCCTCATTGCCTTACGTGGATGCTATTCTTCGGGAAATGTACAGGTACAACCCCATTGTGCCTTTATGTGAGCGGACTCTGAACTAGGTTGATCCCCCCCCGCTGACCAGACCAACTAGCACTTCCTCACGCTATCGCGGACAAGGATGTTTATTGTGGATTCTACATTCCAAAATGCAGGTCATCCAGAGTCTTTGTCGGATCACCAGTGACGTGTTTCACAGGCGCTGTCGTACTTATCAACCTCTGGTCGATGGGCCACGATATCCCAGACCGCACGAATCCATACCCGAACGACATCTCAAGGACGATGGTTCTTTGCTACCGGACACGACCGAACATCTAGCATTCGGGTTTGGTCGGCGGATCTGCCCAGGAAGACTGCCTCCGTGTGGTCTGCGATTGCCAGCGTACTAGCGGTGTTTCGCATTTCCAAACCCAAAGATGCCAGTGGCTCGGAGATCCCCGTGGAGCCCAGGTTTGCCAGTGGTCTCACCGCGTGAGTGATATGTGCATAATTATAGCTTTTCGTTTCCTGCTAACGGGGGTGCAAGCACCCCCTTCCTTTTGATTGTAGCATCGTTCCTCGGATACCTGGGATGGACACGCAGAAGCTGGAGAGGTTGACGGCTGCTAGTACTGTGTAGGACAAGGACGCTGCGGCTTTGTTTTAGTAGCCGGCGACGTTTTGTTCCATCAGATTCATGATCTTTCTCGGCGTCCACAGCTTATAATATTAATTTATGTTCTTGATGGCTTTTCAATATACCACCACTGGTGGCCTCGCTGATTGACGCTGAGTGTGCTGGACGAGTTGGAGCGTTGACTACACATGGTTCAAGTGCATTTGCGTTCGCGACTTCGCACTGTCAGTCGAACTTTTCCGAGTCTAGAATTTTTTTCTCTTCTCAAGCCCGAGTTGTTCCTCGTTTAGCTCATGGCCTCTCCGCGATACGGCGTCCTGCCCACCCACGACGACGCTGATTTTCCCAATCCTCTCCGGTCTAATCCATTTCTGATGCACTGGATTCCACTTTCGTGGAATCGGTGGCCCCGGTGGCGAAAACTCAGCCGGCCCGTCTCTCTCCACTGCACACCAGCGCGAAGACGCCGCATCGGCTTTGGCTCTGGCATGCGAGCGCGCATACTCTCCAATCTCCTCAAGCTGGCGATTCCCATTGGCCTTCTCGTCCTCTGGTGGTTCTGGCATGCGTTCGAGCCGCACCTCCACGTCGACCTCGTTTTCTACGACCGCTCCTGGATCGCCAACGAGATTCAGCCCATCACACCCCTTTCGGGCTGCTTTGACCCGGACAGTGTCAGCCCGTCGTACAACGTCACCCAGGAGCTGTACGGCAAGAAGCGGTTCGAGGTCCAGGCCGGCGTACCCATGCGTATGGGCATGGACTGCTATGCGTTCGCCGGCACCGTCGTCCTCCCCGAGGACCCAGATCCCCAAGACTGGATCTCGCCCGAGCACCGCAACCAGTACCACACTTACTGGCGCGCGGACCTCCTCCCGCTCAGGGACCGCCAAGAGGTCATGCTCAAGTCCTTTTTCGCCACGCAGAACCTGTCGCGGTCGCGTCTCGTGCTCTGGTCCAACGGCGACCTGAGCGCTAACTCGGTCGTTCAGCGATATCTCCATCACTATCCCGACTCGTTCACGCTCGGCCTCGTCGACATTCCCTCGCTCGCCAAGGGCACCGCGATGGAGGGCAACCCGCTGCTCCGTCTCAACGACAAGAAGGCGTGGATTGACGGCGATCTCGTCCGTCTCCTCGTCATCTGGCACTACGGCGGTATGTGGATCGACATGGACATGCTCATCACGCGCGATCTCGAACCCCTCGTCGAGCACGAGTTCGTCACGCAATGGGACTGCTGGGGTAACGTCCCTTTTTTCTATCGCACACGCCGACTGACACAAAAGCACCCGCGCACAGGCAAATCGTACCAGGCCCTCAACGGCGCGCTCATGCACTTTAGACGACACTCGCCCTACCTCTGTGAAGCTTTTCATCTCATGGCCACGTCCTCGCCCCCTCGCCTCCCCTCGACCGACTGGGGCGCGATCCTATATCTCCGGCTGTGGCGCCGCCTACTGGCCGCGTCCATCCCGCCGTTCAAAATCCTCCCGTTTTGCTTTAGCGATCCCCTCGCGTGCCGCCTCGACAACAGCGTGCCGGACCCGTTTGCGCCAGATCGCGCGGATGGGCTGTGGGCGGGCGGAAGTGGGGGGCTCGCCGAGGGCGGCGGCCTCGACCGCGCGCTCAAGCAGATCTTTGCGGTGCATTTGCATAACCGGTGGGAGCGGTCGTTTCCACGGGGCGGGTGGGTCGAACGGCTGTTGCTCCGCCGCTACGATGAAGCGCTGGCGAGTAAGCAGCCCGCGTACCGCGTCGCGCGGCGGATTCGCTAGATCGAGTGTGAGCGTGTGTTGGCGAGCCGGACTTTTTACGCGCGAACGACCGTTGACCGTTTCGCTTTCGACGTTTCATGTTACGTTTTCAATAGATATGCCCCTTGCTGTCACGCCTAGTTCTTCGTTGTTCATGAACCTTACGACGACTCCTCGGATGTTCTTTCCGCGCCCTTTCATACTTGCTAACTTTTTCTTCTTTATCCAGCTACTGTAATCGTTTTCATTATTGATCATGTATGTCATCTATCACAAAACAAAGCATAGTGACTCCGGGCCCGAGCCCAGTCGCTGCTCCGCCATCGAAAGGAACCAAACCGAGTTTCGACGTGATGTACAAATCAAGACACGCACGCTACATTCTACAAGGCAAAAAGGAAGAAAAGAAAAACACTAGTAGTAGTAACGCAACCATCGTCCTTTTTATTTTCTGGTTGCTGCCGTCTATCATAATGTATACTCGGCATGTAGGTTTCCAAATCGGCATGCAATGGATGGAATGCGGAATGCGTGGGATAAGAGATAAGAAAGAGAGATAGAGAGCCGGGTTTTCATCCCTCCATACCACATCACCGGATCAAAAAGCTATGCGCCATGGCGAACCCGCACACAATTGCACACGCCAAGAACCCGAGCGGATACCCCGACGGATCGTCGTGCGTGCTCATCGACCAGAGCTGTCGGACGGTCAGCCTTGATACACGCACGTGGAAAAAACTCCTTACGTAGCCCCCGAGAATCGGCCCGAAACAGCGCGCGAGGCTGACAATGCTTTGTGCGATGCCGTTGGCAAAGCCCACCGCTGCGGGTGGAGTCACTGTAAAAAGAGGGACGGTCGTATCTCTATCCGAATACAAAGCGAGCGACATTGGACGTACTGTAGTTGAGGAGGATGGCCACAGCCGTGTAGGCAAACGTGTTGCCACAATACCGAACGGCGCTATACGAGCGATAAGACGAAATAAGGACCTGTCAGGACGAATGTACTCACGTGCTCACGGAGAGCACTAGAAGAGAGGTGATGGTGAGATTTGCAGCCTCCACTACATGGGTGATACTCACGAGACATGAGGAGAATGTTGCCATTGCCAGAGGCGCTTGCAAAAATGCGGTATGGGATGACGGTAAGGTAGGCGGGGATGAACAAGAACGACCCGAGACGGAACATCGCCATGTGCGAGAAACGTCCACGAGGAGGGCTAATGGAAATGTCAGAAACATCATGCTCGCAAGCGAGACGGGTATACATGCCCAATATTTCTAGAGAGACATGAGTACGGACACATGAGCCGAACGCAAGCGACTCACGGATAGAGGTGGAATTGGTAGACGATTTGGAATAGGCACATCAAAGCGACTATAGTACACGACGTCAGTGGTGACAGAGATCGAGATTTCGACAACACGCACTCAGTTGCGAAAAATCTGCAGGGTTCAGGCTCAACCCCCCAGCTCCTCTATCGCTATGTATTCCCTGCCATCAGACCCACCGCTCACTCTGATAATAAGACTCAACTCACGTGACGAGGTATGATAGGAATACTTGATCGTGCGTAGTACTGTGTAGGGCCAACAACCCATATTGGATGATGACCAAGATGGGGAGCTGGGACGCCAATGATGGAGGTTTCTCTGCCACTTCGGTCATAGTGCCAGCCTCTCCCTGGCCACTAATGCCATGCACCGACCCGCGGCGCTCAAGAATAGGAGTCAACGCCTCCGACGGCTCGGCTTCGCGCAATTGCGCATCGAGTACAGCAGCCGGGGTCCGGACGCCTGCATGGGCAAAGATACTAGGGCCCGTCGCCGACGATCGGCGAGACAGCCGAGAACCCGCGAGCACAGATGAAAACGCGGACGCTCGAGAGATCGAGCGTCCGGCAAGGCCACGCCCAGGAGGCAACACGGCCATCGATGAACGCGGGCCAACATGCGACGAGATCGTCGCACTGTCCAAGAATCGCGAATCCCTCCTCCCGCGAACCGTCCCAAAAACGTCCTCTTCGCCCTCCAACCTAGGCTGTTCCTCGTCCGTTGGCATGCCAGCGTCGATAGGGTACTGCTCCTCGTTTTCGACATTCATGGCAGCAGCAACCCATAAGTCTGCAATGTTTGTTACGGCATTTTCGTTGGCCATGAGCAATCGCTGCGTGAAATTGAGCTCTGGGCCTTCGTAAGACGAGGGATAGCCATCCAGGTAGGCACTCCGCTTGCTCCTGAGCGTACCCGTCATACTCCTGCGTGGTGTGATCGTGCTCGCCAGTCTATGTCTCTGGTTGCCGCCATAACCATATGCAGACCCGTTCGCCCGGCTCAATCGTCGGGTCGAGAGTGGTGATGAGAGCAATGGAACGGATGGTGTGGTGGAGATCTCAGTGGGATGGATGACAGGCGAACTTGCTCCACTGTAAATAGAAAACGTTCGTGAAATCTTCCGCTTAAGAGCACCGAGCAATCCAGTAGGCTGTTCGTCTTCAAAGGGCATAGTTTGGATCTCTTCTTCTTCAGGTATCGGCGGTTCCTGGTTGCCGGGTTTCTCTACAGGAAGGCGAATGGCTCCTTCCCTTGGCCCTCCGTCCCGGCCGAGGAAAAGCGACAAGAGCGAGCCTATGCAAAGTGAACAAGAGCTGACCAGAGAAAAACTATGAGGCCCATACCGATCAGGGTAACGCTACCGGCTAGGATGCATGGCAAGAAGTATGGGTAATTGATGAAGAATGGGACGGAATCAAAAACATTTGGCCACTTCTCAGCAGGTCGCTCGACTGAAACATACCGTTTGAGCCATTGCAGCGATGATCAAACACGAGATGACGTACATGCTCCTCCGACAATGGCACCTGCGACACCCCCAAAACCCCAACAAAAGCTGTGTCGAAATATGCTTATTAGTGACTGTTTGGGATATATCACAGAACCGGATTACCCCATGATGGCATATGCTCTGCCTTCGTTGGTGGCATCGGTTACGGTGGTAACGCAGCCACGAGCCACACCAACTGCACCAGCAAAGACACCCTGAAGCAGCCGAACGACGAGAGCCTGGCGGAACGAAGTACAGGTGCCGAAAATGGAGACAGTTATAGCACTGCCCAACAAAGAGTAAAACATTACAGTTCGATTACCATGTTTTTCGGCCACGGTAGCCTATGTGACGTCTGAGCAAGCCGGAGCAAACTACAGGGAGTATGAGCACACACCCATAACAGAGAAGTGAGGAACTGAGTGAGAAAAAATGCCGCCACTGGAAGCAAGGATGAGTATATGCGCGAGAATGAGCGCATACAGGCAGACCCAGAACGCCAGTGTAAAAGGCAATTTCCGATTCGTCTTGAAACTCGTTAAACGCTGCAACGGCCGAATAAGGAATCGCAGGAAGTCGAGCCGAATGAATTCATACCTCGGACCATGAAGAGGAGAAAGGGCATCGATACGTTTGCGGATAAGAACTCTCCAAGCATAGTCTGCGAGACACTGAGGGCCGTATCGGAGGTGGAGAAGTAGAAGACCCACAATGGAGAGCACGATCATGGACAAGACTGGTAGGGGCGTCGAGTCCGGTTCTCTAGGGTGGAGTGCGCTCGGGATGGGCGGTCGTTCCAAGGTGGGGGACTTGATGGTGATCTCGTCGTCCTGGTTCCTCAGCCTGGACGAGATATTCGGCCATATCCAGGACGTGCGCCGCGATTGTCTGCTGTCGTGCGAGTCCAAGACCTCGGGGCCGTCGTGCTGTATTCCCAGCGCGTTGGGGACACCGAACGAGCGTCTTGACGGCGACGACATGTGAACTGCCTGAGACGGCTGTCTGGGCATGCGCGGGCCAAGTTTTCGAGCCATGGTCGTAGTCGAGTATTAATATGCGCGTCTACGAGTTAGAGTCTGCGGCCAATACATTGTTACGTAATTATACGAATCCAGGTGGCGTCCAGCTTGAGCCGGCAGACGAGTCGCAGAAATCCCTATCGCTTGATCCTCAGCCGAGTCTGCGTCAAAAAATTTACCTGGATCAAGTTAGACAACTCTGCAATCCCAGTGCGACAAAGAGGGAACTTTAAGGAAGTCAACGCAAAAATCGCGCGTGCCTCATCAGTGGCTCCTCTTTCCAGAATGTAGCACTCGGTCACTCTATTGGCAAATTGATAAGACAGTGGTTCCAGCCCTAGTAGGAGGCACGCCGTACGTGGCTGCGATCGTCAATTTTCCCATTGGACGACCAGTACAGATAATTGTTCTCAGATTCAGAAAAGAAAACGTCACGTCCATATGCATTTCCCGCGTCCGTGTAATGGTAGAGCCCATCAATCGGTCACCAGGGAGGCCGTCAGGACAATTGCTTTCCCAAATGCAGCCCGAGTATTGGTATTCTCTACACAAGGTTCGTCCAGCACTCGCGGAGTCTGGGCCCAACTTGACGCAAAACAGTGGCGCCCCATCCCATTTTAAATCCGGATCTGAGCAATGGGACGTGGCCGGAGTCTATGTTGCACTGGTCGGAGACAGAGATGAAACTGATCGTTGCGCGGCAAGCAAAAGGTTGTTTTGTCTTATCGCTGGCGGAAATACAACGTGTATGGAGTTGTTTGGCTGCTAAGAGCCAATGAATTTCCGCGTAGCGGATCGACTTAGGTCCAATTCCATAAGTGAGTGATTTCCTGATAATGCACCTAGAAAAAGCACTCAAGAAGGCGGCGAGATTGGCAATAGGAGTGCGACAAGGGGAGAACGCGGGCGACGAAGACGTCGAGCTGAACATCGAGTTGCATGAACATTAATACCATATGTACATATATTTGGCCAGCTCTTTGTTTATCGTGCTCATTCACTGCCCTTATAGGACTCCACGGTATACTGCGCAATGCAGTATTATTTTCCGTGGTATGAGTGGAACTGACTCGGAAAACTTACCTACTACCTTTTCTACAGAAACTGGGCAGGTTGCTAACCTTGCATAGTAGTCGTAGCCGGAGAGGCATGTACAAACCCGATGGCCACTTTATAAGCTTTAGTTCCATCCCAGGAAGTCGGCAAACTGCCAGAACAAAGCCACTGGAAACGGATCCGAAAGATCGACGGGACGATGTTTGGCTGAGGCTTTGTCAAGTTAATAATAGTGAAGAGTCGCGGTTGGCAATCATGGAGGCTCAGCAAACCGCCAGGTAAAGAAGGAAAAACATGCACGAGTCCACTTCGAACCCTGCGTCAAGACCGATATCGAATGCAGCAAAAGTGTCGCACACGAGTGGATGGGAGGTCGAATCGAAGATCAAAGGTGGACACAGAAACGTGCAGAATAAAGGGGAGATGACGACGCACAAACGGCCAGTCGTTTCCCGTTCTGATCGTAGTGTTTCTCAATTATCTTGTGCCGATTGCTTCATCGTTCATCATTAAATCTTTTTGCAGAATTTCTGGTACGTGCTCGTTGGCATAGGCATGCATGGAAAGGTTCAGGAACCGGCGAGCACAGTCGAGCACACCCGAATGGGTTATTCTACCCGTGCGATTGCCAAGTTCAAACGTTCAAGCTTGACCGAGGCTTAGTCCAAGTCCCTGTGATACGATGTCACAGAGACAGGGAAACGCCGTGGACCGGCTTTCTATAGGCACAGAGCGCAGCGTGCTCCGGCATTGCTTGGGCTAGTGAAAGGCCCAAGGGAAGGTCGACATTGATAACTGCATACTTCAGTGATTCAGAAGCATTGCCCAACACTAGTAAGTTTGTCGCTTCGCGATGATGGTCTTCAGTGTCGGACATGATAGAATCATGGAAATGCAGCGCGTTCTTTGATACGTTCTTCAACTACAGTCTACGTCCTTTGGACCTCAAGGCCTCAATGCCCCATGTACTAGTTCAGGCAATTTCCGGCAGGCCACCGGCCCGGCGCATTGGCGCATCCGTTAGTATTTGAAGCTCCGCTTCGGCATATACATGATCCCGACTCCCGAGAACGGCTTTAGTACTACTTGTTATTTTCGTCCACTCCATTTCGTACTCTGCACTGAGCTCTGAACCCGCGCTGTCTCCGATTTTCACCAGAACAGATGTTTGCAGTATTTCCTCCGACAAGCTCTACATCCGGTAGTTCCAAGGTCTCGACCAAGGAGGAATACCAACCATATTTCGTCCCTGGCTGTACTCGCTACAAAGAACAAGTTCTCAGTATGGCGAAACCCTCTCTTGTCATATGGCAAAGAAACTTCACGTGTCTCTCTTGATCACAGATCGCGTCCTCGGGCATGCCTTTGCGGCCATACGCCATCCTGATCCGACCCTCCATGGCGGGCACGCCCGATACACCTTAGGAAATCATGAGCGGCTCCACACGCATGACGCCCGCAGTCGTCGTATTTGGTAAGACTTACGGGATGAAACTGACATCCAGGTGTCCCGCGCCGACAGTGACTACGTTACGCCGCACCCTGTTTGGTTCGTCAAACCTCTTCTCTGCTGACGGACCGCACGACGGGATTCGTGAATATTGCTTGTGGCGGTGTTGCATCAATCCCGTTTTCGACTAGTGGACTGCGGAGCCGTCGGTCGTGTTCCTGTAATGATGTGATCAGAATATTTTTTCCCCGTCGTCATGCGTTTCGGTCGGTCTTGTTCCGAGATAAGCTGGCGCGAGTCGCTTTATCTCGACGAACGGACATACTATTGTCGAGGTCTTGTACAGGCAAGCGCATAGCTCGATTTCGTGCGTGTTTTTCACATGACCGTTGACCGTGATCCGCGGTTTGGCCTAGGAGAACGACCTGTCCGAAGCTGCCGGACTTACTGATTACCAGATATTACTTGTACGTCACGCGACCACATGTCTGCTATCGCCGCCTGCTGCCGTGACCACCAGAATTGACGGTGTACATGCCACATGGTGAACGCGGTGAGTTTCCGTTATTTTGGCTGGTCCTTTCCCCTTACGTGGCTTGTCAGCAACATTTTGTCAGGCAGCAATCGCATACCAGGATGCGCCTCAGTTCGGGCGCTCCTCGACTTGTGACGTATGTTGAGCAGAGCTACTATGATCGTTGGCCGCTACGCCAGCTACACGGTGCAAATCTTACCGGAGTACATGTCGATTTTTATGTTGTTTTCATGTCTTGTGGAATGCTTTGGGGTTGACCGCGATCGTATGCAGCCGGTCCCCCCTCTTCCTGTGAAGATATGCAGAAAATAGACTGCATCGCCGGCCAGGTTGGTCCGCCCATATATCCTCGGAGTTGATGCCATCCTTATGAGATGTCCTCACCCATCACAGTCATTTGATTTCACTTTCACGTTATTCGTACAGCCGTATAACAAGGTCAGTTGCGTTTGGATCTCGCCGTTCTTCCTCACCGTGCATGCATCTACCTCCGGCTAGCCCTCTTCGAAATCGTCAGCCCGGTGGTACTGAAATGCTGACTTGCTCTCGTCCAGTTCTAAAGCTGACCAGTGCTCCATCGCAGTTATAAGGCCGCTGTCAACGTCAAACGCGGTACAGCATCTTGTTTCTATTCTATTCTCTCTGATCCGAACGTACACACTCTTTCAGCGTCTAGTCTGTCGTTACAACATGTCCCCCGTCATCTCTTCTTCACGCTCCACACCCACAACTATTCTTCTTCCCGATCTCGTGTCGCACTGCACGTTCAAACTCCACATTGATAGGAACCACAAGCTTGTCTCCGCCGAATCGAAGCGATGGATATTCAACGGCGACCCGGACCTTCCTAGATCTACCCGTCGTGCCTTTCACGGCCTCAATGCCGGAAAACTCGCCGCGATGACTTACACGAACGCCGGTTATCCCCAGCTCCGTGTCTGCAGCGATTTTCTCAACTGGCTCTTTCATCTGGACGATCTCTCTGACGACATGGACAATCGCGGCATCGATAACGTCGCCAACGTGGTCATGAACTCGCTCTATCACCCGTACACCTATCGTTCTCCCGCGCGTCTGAATCGGATGACAAAAGAGTCCGTATCTTCTTCATCTTCTGTGTCGTTGACTTCTCTTCGTTCCTGGGTTCTTGAACGGCCTAGTTAACTCCTTTTGCATCCTCTATTTTAGTATGTACAGGAGGATCGCCCAATCGGCCTCCCCCGGGACGTGTCGACGATTCCTCGAGACGATGGATCTGTTCTTTCAGGCGATCCAGCAGCAGGCACTCGATCGTGCCAACGGGGTAATCCCCGATCTCGAATCGTACATTTCTCTCCGCCGAGACACGAGCGGGTGTAAATCGAGCTGGGTGCTCATCGAATACGCGCATCACCTTCATATCCCGGATGACGTCATGGACCATCCCATCCTTTGCAGCCTCGGCGAAGCGGCCAACGACCTCGTCACGTGGTCTAATGCAAGTCTTCCCCTTGTGCCATGGCTCGTTTCTCACCCGCTTTCGCAGGACATTTTTTCGTACGACGTCGAGCAGTCGCGAGGGCACACGCACAACATGATCGACGTGATCATGCACGAGCAAGGTCTCGATCTACAATCCGCCGTCGACGTCGTCGGCGATTATTGCAAGCGCGCCATCGACCGGTTCGTGCACGACCGCGCGCGTCTGCCCTCGTGGGGCCCTCGGATCGACGCCGAGGTGTGCATGTACGTGGACGGTCTGGCGGACTGGATCGTCGGGAGCTTGCACTGGTCATTTGAGACGGAGCGGTATTTCGGCAAGATTGGCGGGATGGTCAAGGCGACGAGACGAGTGACGTTGAGGCCTAGGTTTGACAAGACCGGTGGCGTGCACGATTGATTGGAGTCACTTTTTTTTTTTTTTTTTTTACGCGAAACGGGCAACGAGGCGTGTGGGGCGTCTGTTTTGTGCGTTGGTGCTGGCGAGACGGACGAGTGCCGTTTTTCTGTCTCTCTTTCTCTTGTCGTCCGAGAGCTTTGGACGCGTATAGGTGATTACAGACGTTTTTGGCCTTGTTCTACTGCATGCTTACAGACGACGATAGATCTGCGACCCCATTAAACTGCGGAACTTGTATACGGGGCCTGTAGTGCAGGGCCAATACCCCGTTCATTTACGTTACTACCTATGGGTCCATTGTACGCGTGTATACATGGACCTATAACTTTACGTATATCAATACAATACTACTGCCATCGGGCTTTTTTATGTATTTATTTATATTTCATCATTTTTTCCAATTGTAAGCTAGAGCAAATAGGATAAGGGATGGAGAGCAAGGGGTTGGTAATCGTACACCGGGGCGATGTGGTCCAACACGAATAAACTGTACATGTACGACATGACAAGAACGAATTTATATTGAAACAAGAAAAAAAGGGGCGCTCGCATGGCGGCCAAGAAAAGGGGATGACTGATTGGCATGCTCGGCTTCCCGATCTCAGTGTTTCAGGGGCGCTTATAGCCGGTGCCAAGCCCGGCATCGTCGTCTGGCTCCGTCCGGAAAGGATTCCCGTCCTTGTCGTCGAACCGGACGCCCTGCGACCGCCATCGACCGTGCCACTTTTGTATGAAGCGCGCATAGTCGACGACGCCGGCGAGCGTGCCCGTGTTGCGTATCCGAACCTGTGCAAGCTTGGGCAAGTGCGAGGCCTCGATCTGGTACATGAGGTCCTCGAGCGGCTTCATGATGTAGGCTGCAAAGATCTGCACAGGCACGCCGACGAGGTCTTCGCTGATGGGAAAAATGCCGATGCGTTTGAGCGAGGGGTGTTGGAGGTTGTCGAGCTGCTGGTGCGGGAAGATGGTGACGAATGTGTCGAGGTTGGGGCATTCGGCGATGATCTCTGGGAGGAGCGGTGTATAGGCGACGGTGCGGACGATGCGGATCTTGGGGCCGTGTGTACGCAGAAAATCAGGGCTGAAGGGGGAGAAGCCTTCAAGGCGGTGTAGAGAGGGGAGCTGATCTGGGGATTTGGAGAGCATGAGTAAAAATGTGTTGAGTGGGACGTTACCCAGCGATGCGTGGGAGAAGGAGGGGCTATCGCCCAAGATGAGTGTCCGGAGATTGGGTAGGACGAGATGCTCCTGGCATGGCTGCTCTGGGAAGGAGCCATAAATATTCGCGAGTGTGAGACTACGAAGACCGCGCAAGGCCCGCAAGAGGTCCATCAGATCGCTCCAGCCGGGGCTTTCGTTGCAGGTCCACTCGACTCTGCGGAGGGATGCGGCGGCGGTGGAGAGGAGGGCGTGTATGACTTCGGTAGGTGTCTGTGCGGGGGGGAGGACGGCCTGTGCGTTTGGTGCGAGGGACATGTAAAAGTTGCTGTTGATGAAGATCTCGAGGTTGGGTGTGCAGCGGAGGAGACGGGCAAGATGCTTGGCGTCGTTTGGACGCGGGTTGTGGAGGTGTACGTCGACACGACGTGTGAGCGATCCGAGGGCGCGGTCGCCCTTGGGCTTGCTGCGCTCGAAGCGATCGGCGAAGATGGCGACTTGTTTGGAGCATGTGAGATGGACGTGTTCGTGGATGAGGTCGGAGACGATGGCGTGCCAGTCTTTGCAGACGAGGAGGGCGGCTGATCGGACGTCGGGGGGGCTGTTCCAATAGCGGTGCACGGGGCGGGACTCGGAGAAGGGGTCGAGACGGTCGGCGAGGAGCATGCCGGGCTCGCGGATGAGGAGGGCGAATATGCAGCGCCAGACCTCGACGGGGAGGGACGGCGGGGTCATGAGAGGGGTTCCTTGGTTGTCAAGGTACGTTGGCGGTGTCCTCGAGGACGAACGGTGTACATACCTTGACGATGGTGGAAGAAAGAGAGAAAGAAAGAGTGGCGTGTGTACCCGGTACGATTTCGAATTTAAGAGGCTACGGAGGAGCCGAAGACGACGCCGGGCCAAATTATGCACGCAATCAATTTGGACCCACAAAAAGGCGACAGCCATTTATAGTAAATCGTGTTTGGGTCAGAAGGTTTTGCCAAACAAGCGAACGTCGGCACTGAATATGAAGAGGACACGTCCAGCACAGACATCTGCCAGCAAAAAAATAAAGGTTCAGCACGGCGCACTCGACCACTTACCGTGGAAGGCCGTACAAAAACCCGTCGAGACCGCCCTCGACGGCGACGACGCCATCCTCGA
>JBBPSN010000221.1:0-12605 GCA_038093615.1 Austroboletus olivaceoglutinosus | reverse complement strand
CGAACTCGAAGAGGTCGACAACGTCGAGATCGTCTATGAGGAAAAGGACGGCGGACAAGTCGTCCGGTTTAACGTTCGTGCTGAATCGTGTCGGAATTACGTCTAGTAATATGTCCGATCCCGCGCTAGGTTTTGCACTCCCCTGCGCTTCACAAACGCTCCAAGTCACCTCCGAAAGATATCCCGCCCCCTCCCGCCTCATTCGATCCTTTCCCCGCTCAACACCTGCCCAAATGGCGCTCGTTCGACTTGCACCCCCATCTCCTCAATGTGCTGCACGACAAGTCCTTCACTACCCCGACGCCCATCCAGTCACGAGCACTCCCGCCTGCGCTCGACAACCGGGACGTCGTCGGCGTCGCAGAAACGGTACGTCCTCGTCCCCGTCTCCTCATCAATTCTGACGCGGATCCTCGCAAGGGGTCAGGCAAGACCCTCGCATACGGACTCCCCATTCTCCACCGCATCCTCGCCCAGCCCAGGCACCCGACTCAAAAACGCACCCTTCAAGCCCTGATCCTCGCACCCACCCGAGAACTCGCGCTCCAAGTGTCCGACCACCTCAACGCCTTTGCCAGGCCTGTTGAGACCGCACTCAAGGAAGAGCCCAAAGAAGTGCACTTGTCCCAGGTTCAGGGCCCCGCCAAGGGCAAGAAGCGTCACCATGTGCCCCTCGTGAGTATCGCCGCCCTCGTCGGAGGCATGTCGGCCCAAAAACAGCGGCGGATCCTCGATCGTGGGGTCGACATTCTGATCGCGACACCTGGAAGATTATGGGATATTCTCCAAGAGGTTCGTTCTTACTCCCCGTCGCGTCGGCGAAATGCATGTATATATGGGCTTTAGGACCAAGTTCTCGCACGTCAGATTCGGAATCTCAAGGTTCTCGTGTTGGACGAAGCAGACCGCATGATCGAAGCAGGTCACTTTGCTGAGATGGACAATATTCTCCGTCTCACCGTTCGCCAATCAAGGTGAAGTCGCTTGGCTTGGAAGAGATGCGGCGCTGACACGTTTGATGCAGAGAGGACGAGATAGAACCCGAATTGAATAGCCAGGAGAGCGCGCCGCGGACCGATGCCCTGCAAACCTTTGTCTTCTCTGCAACGTTGAGCAAGGACCTCCAACGAAACCTCAAGCGCCGCTCTCGACCCAAGTCAGGAAAAAATGGCAACTCCAAACCGCCCAGCACTCTGGGTGAGTCACCATCTGAACGAGCGTCCAACGACCCAACCCCACGTAATCTGCGCAGATGATTTACTTCTCCGACTTGACTTCCGGGACCCGGAGCCACAAATCATTGACCTTAGCCCGGAAGGGGGCGTGGTTTCTACTCTTCAGGAGAGTAAACTTGAATGCCTTGCATCGGAAAAGGTAGCGCCACAAACACGTGTTGTTATCGATATCGACTCATTTACGCCAGGACACGTATCTCTACTATTTTTTGCTCCGATACCCCGGTCGCTCCCTCGTGTTCCTATCGGCGATTGACGGCATCAGACGTCTCACGCCTCTCCTAGGGCTCCTCCAATTAAAAGTGTTCCCGTTGCATTCGCAACTCGAGCAACGCCAGCGCTTGAAAAACCTTGACAGGTATCCCGATCAACATGCAGCTTTTGGCTCCACTTTGACCAAACTCGGCAGATTCAAGGCAACTCCCAACGCTATCCTCCTAGCGACTGATATCGCAGCACGAGGACTGGATATACCAGCTGTAGACCATGTCATACATTATCAAATCCCGCGTTCTGCTGACGTGTTTATTCATCGGAATGGGCGGACTGCGCGAGCGATGCGTAATGGCTTTAGTCTGCTCATGAGTTCCCCCGAAGAAAGGCGGATCGTGAGAGCGCTGCTCTCGAGTCTAGGCCGTCGTACGTGGTCTGGCTAACTTTCATGAAAACTGCTCACCCGATTTGTCGCCGTTCACGTTCAGAGGATGTGGATATTCCCGAAATCAACGTCGAGTTGACGTTGCTCGATCATCTCAAGGAGCGAATCCGCTTGGCGAGACAGGTCGATGCTCAACAGCACCGAGTCAAGAAGCACAATCACGAACGCAGTTGGCTAAGAGAAGCTGCAGAAGCGATGGAAATCGAGCTTGACTCGGACGTTGTGAGGTAAGCGTCCCACCCCTGTCTCTATTAAGCGATGTGGGGTGACTCTGTCAGTGCTTCCGAGGACGAGGGGAGACCGACCAAGCAGCAAATGAAGCGGACGAACGCGCAGACGGCGGCATTGAAAGCTGAGCTCAAGGAAGTACTCTCGCGGCCATTGATCGCCAAGGGGGTGTCGACCCGATACATCACCTCAGGGAGTCGGCCTATCGCAGACGATATCCTTGCGGGAAAAGGTTAGTCGCTGATGAAGGTTCATACCACATTTTCACAGAGACTGACAATCTTAACCTGAACAATGATAGTGCACGAAACCATGCTGGGGCTAGCGAGGACGGATGCCGGGAGTGATCTCGTTAGCGTGCGCCGGAAGCGTTCGATGGAGACAAAAGAAGAGGAGGGGAAGGAAGAAGAATGGGGCGGAATTGGCTCGTGAACCAAGGCGTGTCGGTTGCCGGATATGTTGTGTTCGGACGACGTCGTCAAGCAACCGAGCTCGTCGTTCTTGCGTTGTGGTGCTGGTTGATGGCCGTTGTACGGATCCCTGAGAACCTGAGAATCGGAAACAATATGGTTGGGCCGAACTTTGTTCAAAAATCACAACGTGTTGGTGGAGCAGTGGCGATCGTGATCTCGACATTCCAATCTCCGCTCGGATCTCTCTTGAACATTTTATTTTTATTATTTATTACACGGCTGGCGGGGTCATCCTCCAGGCCAAATCGTAACCTTGTTCTCCCCTCTCTCTCCCTTTCCTCCACGACGACCACAATGTCCATGACTTCCCCCCCACCATCTCCGCTCAGAAGCCCATTGACGATGTCGACCGTCACCAACGCCATCACCAAGCTCAGACGACGCAAGCCCGACGCACTCGATTTCACCTCGGGCGTATCGATAACGCACCCGTCGTTGTGTGGGCCGGACGCCACAGCCAAACGACGGGTCCCACTCGGGCACGGAGATCGCTACGTGTGCAAGGGTGCGGTGGACGTGGCCAAGTTACTCCGTGGTTCGAGGGCGAGTCTGATGGAAAAGGCGGCGTATATAGGAGCCAACGTGCTCGTCGAGGAGAGGTGCGTTGTACGCTTCGTCTTTTCCTTGGTGGCACCGTGGTGCGCCTTGCTGTGCGTGGGGTGTGGACGTTGGCGTCGGCGGGCATTGTGGTGTTGGATTCCTCTTTTGTTCGTTTCCGTGCCAAATGGGGTGGCTGACCGTGCGTCTGTTTTTACCAGCTGGGTTTGCCGAATACGTATACCGAAAAACAGGCGGGATGGCAAGTTTCGGGTCCAGGTCCGTCTTGGTCGGTTCGCATCCTCTTTGTGCTGACTCGCGTGTAGATTCGGTATTACGCATCTGCTTCCCGGTCGTCCATACTCGATCCCAAAAAACCGGTCGCGTTGGACAAGGTGATGAACGTACCCGGCCTGATGACGATTATCGGACGCGAAGAAATCATTCCTTGAACTCTCTCTCTCTATTCAGTATATCCAAATATCCCGTCCGTCGAAGCAAAACACTCATCGTTCCTTTGAGCTCTCTTTCCTATATTCCCATGGACTGCAAACGAAGCATCGAGAGAATTTTTCTCACATCCTGACTTTTTTTTAATACATGATCCAACTTATCGTATCGGTACCTATAATCTTTTTCTTGTTTCTTACGACCAGCGACGTCCCATATTTATTTCACATTCACTTGTGTGTACTCGTCCTTTTTTTATTCTTTATTCCCCCTCAATACCAAGCATTTACGAGTGTTTATTCTAAATCGTCGCGTGTTCGAAACGCGACCGTGGACGTGATGTCACGGCGTAGTAGGCTGTACGGTGGGCGCACCGCTGTGCACAGCAGAGGCACCGAGAGACGAGTCACCACGTCGTTGCGCCCGGCATTACGTGTGCGGTGGAGCTAGCGTCCGCACTATTTCCCTCGGGGTCTCTCGCGATAAGTATCTTACAGTGCGCGGCACTGCATGCACGCGACTCTGAGACGCCGGATCAGGATTCAGGCCCAGGTATCAGGCCCAGGGTCGGGTTCCTAGGTGACCGTTGATGGTGTCGAACATTTGATGCCCCAGTGGACTCCCGAGTCGCGCGCGTCGTTTTCTTCCGACGTCGACGGATGGGCGCTCGCGTTGAAGCGCGGTTGGGCTCGAAGTCCGACGAGATCGCGGTGGTACGCTATGAAACGGTGTGCGTTGCAACTTTTTTGGCGACTCTGATGTGAGACTCCAAGTCGGGGTGGCGTGAGGCCGGTTGGTCCCGGCGATTTGGGAAGTTGGGATTTTGAGACCTTGCAGCGTTTGATCAGACTGTGCCAGTATCACGCCGGGACTAGCACGACGTCGCTCCTGTGAAATGGACGCGCGGACTCGGGGCACGCTGAGGGTACGACTCGAATGATGTCGCCCGATCGACGACGTCGCTTCCCTGTGAAGCTACGCGGACTCGGCGCGTTCAGGATACGAGTCGCGTGGATGATGTGAAGGCGAGTTGGAACGCAGGAGCTTCAAAGTTGCAGAACCAAAGGCTACTTACTACTTTGATTTCTTTCGATGTAGGTGGTGACGGTGCTCCATGGACTACGATGGGAAAAATGTCGGAAGAGTCATTTTGCCGACTTTTTACCGCCCTGAGGTATCATGCGGTACGTGCGCATGATGATCGAAGGACCGTCATATTCGCCTATGCGTACCACAGTGTGGGATCTTGGGTGAGGTACCCCAGTGCTCAGTTTGGGTGATCGGAATGCGATATCCTTTGAACACTACTGCCGCCTCGGAGAGTGGTGCTGGTTGGCGTCGTCGATGATGAGAAATAGGTGCAGAAGTTGATGCATTTGGACTGGCCGTTATCATCATCATTGATATTGATGCAGATGCCAGTGATGCATTGCCATTGATGCAGATGGACCAATGAGGAAGGAGCTACGGCTCTCTTACTCCAATGCAGCATTAAACTCGCCGTACTTTCGCTCACTCTTGTCATAATACCACCACCATGTCTACTCAGTCAACTGCTGACGACTACGAACTCAAAGCGAACATTTCGACCGAAGTCACCTCTGATTCAAATGACTCTTTGCATTTTATTGTCACCCACGTCTGCCTTCCGGCCAAGCCTCCTATTCCTAAGGAGACCGACTATACCGCAGGAAGGGATCTCTCGCTGGTCCATACCGCGTGCGCTGCTGCACATGCGTATGCCACACACGTTTCCGGAACTTCTGAAGATAGTCAATGGTCTCGGATCGCCAGAATGTTGGATAGCTTGCGAACGTCTGTCCAGTCCGAGCGCCTAAACAGAGACCATGTCATCTCTCAACTACGTGAAATGCGAACGGGAGGTGCGCTTTCGGCCGTTTCTACGTAGATTTGTGTTGACAATTTATAGACACTCTTACGTTTTTCATTCGACCTCTCGATTTCGCAGTCTTCCTCACTAGACAGCAGGGTACCATGTCGTTCGAGTCGTTCGAGGTGGCCCCTAGCAGTGATGTTGCACCTGAAACAGCGGAATCCTCACGCTCATACCCTGCGTGTATGATCGAGATACCCATCGAACTGTTAGACAGCGGAGACTTCAAATTTAAACTCGCCGATTTCCTCTCTCATCCTGATACTCTCGACTCTGATTCTCATTCCCCTCTCCCGACTCATCCGCAATACATCGCGATGTTACTTTCGAACATCTTCCAAGGTGCTGGTCGCACTGCTGACGTGCCTCGCGTTGTCAAACGCGTTCGTGACCACGTTCACCAACTGCAGGGCGATAGTCCGGCGAAGTCTGTTTGGCGTCGCTCTTCTATGTGGCTCCTCGTCAAAGTCGCAATCCAGATGTCTCTTGATCGCTCTCCTCTTGGACGTGCGTCCTACAAAACATTCATGCTATTCTTCATCTGTACCATCGCAACGGACGTAAACCTTGCTACTCTTCCTTCAAACTTACTCCACTCAATCGGCTCCAAAATCATCGGTCGCTTGAAGAAGCTCGACTTGTCTATACCTGACTGGCTGTCTCAGATGGCACAGAAGGCATGTGCTGGTCTTCGGAAGATCCTTGACGACAGATGGGTGCAGCTTGGCGTCCGGTCATCCCCGTTTCGGAATCCTTCCCAGGAGGAACTCCGACGAGATACTCGACTCTCACTCAAACACAGTGGGGAATACATTCGCAGCGCTCTTGCAGATCATCCCCGCGATCCTGTTGACACAACGTTCCATCCTAACTGTCCTCGCCGCGGCTCCCTGGACGATTTCCTGTCTACCAACGGAGCATTCTTCGACGAGGCATATGAAGTAGACCCCAATGTTACCCTTTATGACGTCGAGCAAGCAGTTGATCACGAACTGGATGATTGGTTTGCCGGAGTCACGGATGTGGATACGGCATGCAGACAGATCGAAGTCCTGATGGATAAATACATGGCGAAACGCATAACAAGGCCCAGTCACTTCCCCGATGATCCAGAAGGCGCATCCATCATGTTGTTGACAGCTTTGGAACTTTTTGTGTCGCTCGACAAACTCATCGTTGGGAAGATTCCCTTTCTTGCCGATTATTCCCCCGAGATCTCGTTAGATCTCCTAGAGAGGTTTTGTCTCCGTAAGAGAACATATCTTCACCGCCTTTCGCGCGTGTACCTATACCTCTCTGCACGCCACTCTCAATCACGTCCAGGATGGTCGGTACTTTCGGATGAATTCACTGAAGACAGCTTCGCTGTCCGTTATTACGACCAATCTCCACATCATCAACAACTCAGAGCGCAGGTTGAGAAAGATGCAGTGGCCAACAGTGACGGATGCCTAGAAGATTCGCAGGATTTATTTACACGGCAACATACGGGCAATCTTGGCACCGAGACCCCCAAATCGCTATTATCCACCTCGCCATTGCATGCCAAAATCATCAGTTTCGAACTGCAATGCCCCCCGTGTATTCGTATTTGGAGATGCGCAGCCGTCCGGGTTTTGCTGTGGTTCCGTCGTTCGCATAAACCTGAGAAAGAAGATGAAGAGAATCTACTCTCACGAGATGCTGGGATACAGCGTTACTTTGTCGACTGTGATGGACCATCCCTCCAAGTCAATGTTCACTTTTCCTATTTCTGTCCAACGGGTTCGTCCGCTCGAAATGGCCTGATGTTTCGTTACGCTGTTCAATATCCAAAAGCATTCAACAGATGCACACCACCCACGGACAGAGAAGGGTGCTTTCTTTCCATATGGCGGATTCCGAACCATGAAGACGACAAACATTCATTTTCCCTCTCATACCCGGCACCATGGTCACTGCGCAAATATGTGAACGATACTTCTCATACGTCCAACGATGTCTTGGCTGCTCAGGCGGACTGTCCCACAGATCTTTCGCTGGACGAATTCGTTACGTTCGGACAATTGCGGAGTGGCGGCTCGCTCCAGTGGGTCAACATCCTGCGAGGATTACGTAGCAGAACTCTTAATCTTCGTCGCTGGGATTTTCATTTCCTTCTCTCCCAGGCTATCTTTCAAGTCGGACCACTGGATGCGAGTACAGGGACATGGATTTGGCACCAGGATCTTCAGGAATTGTCTTTTTGCAATGCTCTTCTGGACGAGCTCGAGAAAACATTTGTGGAGGCTGGAGTGGATGCAATAGATGGGATAATTATGAACACCATTTCGTTGCTGCTCACCCGGGTGTCTGCTTCGAGCCCAAGCGAAAAAGTTTGGAAGCGAGTTGTTGGACTTCTTCGGAGGGTCCGCAGGAAGACGCTCAGCTGGGTACAAGAGTCATCATACAGCCTGTCGAAGGCACCAACCAGTTTAGAACGCAGATATATCTTGCTAGAGATGGCTGCCACTTGTCAAAGCACATTTGATGTCGAGTCAACTACTCTTCGAGGGCTCTTTCAATCTGCAGAAGACATCGATGCTGCATTATCTGGTGTCCTCGTCATACATGCCCTCAATTTTAAACCAGGTATACTGTCCTGAATCTTGATCAGTTGTTGCTTGTAACACTCAGCTAATTCTAATTCTCCAGGCCATGTACTGTCACTATCTGCTGGATCGTGTATGTCTAATCACGGAATATCCATTCTACTGATACTCAGCAAATTTCAATCCCTATTCAGGCATTAACACAACTTATTCATACCCACTCTGTGAGCGGGGAATTTATCTCTCTCTCGTTCTCGAGAGGATCCTAGGAGAAATGATCCTTGCTGACATGTCAGATTATGGCATTGATCTTGCTGTTTCCAATGTTTGCACTCACTACAAACCAAATGCATATAGATGGCAACAGTTAGACTATCCAAATTCTCGTTGGTTCACATGCAAAAGCCAGGCAACGACGGACCGGCTGTTACAAACATTATATATAAACCTGCTCAATGGAGATGTTCGAATGGATGGTCAACCGTCTGGTGGACTGCCATGTGTAATCGAGATGGATGAAGTATACCGACATGTCTTTTGTGATGTTTGTACAAGATCTGTTTTCTGGTGTCGACGTGTTTCTAAAATTCGTTTGCAGCAAGGCTTTTTTGTCATTCCATCCAGTCTGCCAGGAATGGATTTTACAACCCATGCTGTGACATCCGAGCGGAAAGTACGTATAACAACTATGTGATGTCTTCGTGAATCATGAGGCTAAATTTGCCCAGGTGCATTTTTCTGTGCGCAATGATAAACTGGTGGTTCGAGTGCAATGTAACCAGTTGAAAGATATTTTCGAACTGATTCCACAGAATAAAATGAAGCATGACCTTCCACCAAGTCTTATTCATCAACATGTTCACTGGCTGAATCTATCCACAAAGATCATCGAGATACGCCCTCTTGAACATCTTTGGGAAGACTCTTTGGAGAACTGGAGAATTGACTGTGCATCTGGTCGATATTGTGCCTACAAATGTCACGAGACCCTTGTGGACACTCAAAGTCCAACCTGGGCAATGGCTTCCACATGCTTCGAGTCTTTAGACATTAACAGGGATATCATGCCTGATGATCTCCTAGTCACCACTTTCTCTATTGAACATTCCCAATCTGCAGCAGTGCTAAGATTGTCTGTTGCATTGCCCAAGTATGCACTGTCATTTCTTGCCAACGACAATGGAGAACTCGAGTCATTTGACTTCAAAAATATGGTTTACGATGAAAACCAACATGCTGGGACATTGCACGGTCTGAAGAATATCCTCATTCTACGGCAGAAATCTCACCTTCCAGAGGGACTTATTCCGAGACTTGTCCTGATCCCCAGAGGATCTGTCAGACCTCACAGTGATGGTCACCAATTCCGGATCGTATGGGATAACCAACCTTCTCTTTCTTGGACTGACTGGCGCAGCGGTGTAGTATATGATTATCATTCCTACAATGTGGATACCGAACTGGGTTGCTTGTTAGGGGATGGAAGTGTATCAAGCATGGGATACCTCGCCCATCTGCACACTGCAACAAGCTGCAATTGGCCTGATCCACTCACAGGCAAAACAGGCACCAAGTTGGCAGTGTCTCTCTTTCGCTCGGGCGCATGTAGATCAATTATGAAATACAAAGCTCTCAATGTTAGGGCTTTGTGGGCTTCTTCATCCAGGTATCATGAAATCAAATCTGTGCTGGAGGAAATCCAACTGGGATACTACTGGGACCACAGTACAGATTCGAACAAAAATGTCAGTGAACTATTAGAAGAGCATGCTGCCACATGTCGATGAGAAGAATATCAATCATGGCATCCATCTGTATTACTGAGACCCGATGACCGCAAGCATGTAGTAGAGAATGACACTCCACATTCCCCGAAAAATCCTTCCTTAGACTCTCATTCACAAGAAATGACTCTCTACCATCTTCTTGCGAATCGACCACCACCAAAGCTGCCACCCCGTATCACATTGCTTTGTGAATGTCATACAGGACACCCAGATTGTATCCATGAACTGAAACAACTATTTCCCTCTCTTCTGATGAACAATGCTCTGTCATCATCATTTCGACAAGAGTACATTGCTCACCTCGAAAAAAGTGCACAATATGTTCGCGAGGCTTCTCGAATGAGTCATCGATTGACACCTGGAGCAGATCACATAGCCCTGTTGCAAAAATACTTCATGGACTGTAGATCAACTTATTTTGGTGCTTTGGCCACTCTGAAGCAGAGTCTCGGTCCGACAAGCATTCCATATGAACAAGCACTTGACCAATTTGGTCAATGGCCACCAGTTACGGGAGATATCCTCCTGCGATATCTTGCATCTGCATCGCCAATCAAACTCCGGAAAGAGTGGAAGACATGCTTGATCTCGTTAGCTTTGCTCCTCTTGGACCTTCAACGTGCTCGACGATTACTCCAATTTGCTCTAGCGGGCCTCGAAGAAGAGTTTTCGAAGGAATTAGAGAATGAGGGATGTGAGGGATGGGATCCTGATCAGTTTCCCGATTGGCTTTTGATCCAGGCATGTTCCTAGCATTCTACTAATACTCGTGCTTTCCCCAGATTCCTAAGATTGCGTCACTAACACGCGTCCTTTTTGAAACAGATTCAGGGAAATTTTCTCATTCGCCGGACTCAGGCAGAAGTAGCAAAAGAAATGATGTCCCCACAGTCGGGCGAGAACACTGTCATGCAGGCGAACATGGGTGAAGGGAAATCATCTGTCATCATTCCAATCGTTGCAGCCGTTCTTGCCAATGGAGAACAGCTCGTCCGCGTCGTTGTTCCGAAAGCACTGACGGCTCAGATGTTCAACTTGCTGGTTTCTCGCCTTGGTGGATTCACGAACAGGCCCATATATCACCTCCCATTTTCACGCTCCCCTGAGTACCATCAAAGTGTCAATGGCAGGAGCCTTCAAATTGACGATCTGCAAAAGCTCATGGCTGAATGCATGACCAAGCGTGGAATTTTGCTCGTGCAACCAGAACATGTCGTATCACTTAAATTAATGAGCGTTATGGAGCAGATATATCAAGGTCAATCTGTGGCGAACTCGTCACCTACACTACGGGGATCGATTTACAAGCACGTCACGACAGCCCTTCTGCGAGATCAGGTGAGTATGAATGGTCGCGATGATTGTCGACTCCGCTGACAATTCAACCATAGTTATCGAAAGATAGTTTTCTGAGTAGCATTTTCCGGTCGCTTCGCCAACCATGCGGCAATAGCAATTATGTGCCAGTGGCCGACGGCAAGTCACGTTGGAATGATTCAAACAGTGCATCCAGGTGGCTCGGACTTCAGAAATGGGTCGATACTCATGCGAGAGATATTCTCGACGAGAGCGATGCCATCCTTCGTCCTCGGTTCCAACTCATTTACACAGTCGGCCATCAGCAACATATAGACGGATACCCTGACCGATGGACAATAATTCAGCAGGTCCTCCAGCTTGTGAAAGACTCCGCTGATACACTTTCAAGAAATCACCCCGATTGTATAGTGTATAAACCTGGTCCACCTGGATCATTTCCACACATTCGCATTACCCGAGCCTCCTTCGAAGTCAGCGAGCGGTTAATACCAATGGTCGTGGAAGACGTGATGGCTGGACGACTTCCAAGTATCAACATTCGAGACATCTCCAATCCAGGATTGCAACGTGCAATATGTAGCTTCATATCTGACAAGGGTGCATCCCAAGTTCCGGATACAGTAAAAAGGGTAGAAGAGTATGCTAGGCGTTCGGACCAGAGTTCCATGTGGAGTTGCTTGCTCCTTCTTCGTGGTCTCCTAACGTCCAATATCCTCTTGTTTGCCCTCACGGAGCGGCGATGGCGCATCGATTATGGCCTTGTCTTTCAGTCCAAAACCCGATCCCACAGGCGTGCGTCAATGACCCTAGGACCTAAATTTACCATGCTCGCCATCCCATTCCGAGCAAAAGACGTGCCAGCTCCCAACACCCAGTTCAGTCATCCAGACATCACCATTATTCTCACGTGCCTTTCTTACTATTATGATGGCCTCGCCGAGAAGGAACTGAGAACTGCTTTTGAACTTCTACTCGACAGAGATGACCCCACCATGGAATATGCGCTCTGGGTCAAAGATTTCGGCAACGGGTCAATACCGGATGCACTTCGGACAGTTGGGGAGATCAATCTGAAGATGTCAGAGCAGTGGGACAAGGTTGTATTCCCACTTTTTTCTCGGAATCAAGCAGCCATCAATTGTTGAAAAGAGTGCTCTTAATTGAGACGACTCTTATCGATGTTCATGCTCACTGGTCACATGTGACATGATGACTAAGCAAACCTTAGTCTCTATCGTCCAATGATATCAGTCATCCATATCATCCTATGGTGATAAACCCTCTTATCATACGATAAGCGCTATTTGTGTCAACCAATAGCAGAAGAACCTCTTATCACCAGGTTACACCAGTATAAGAATAGGGACCAATAGTGGTAACTGCTCTTATCATGGATGCTTATCATCCAATGGCCTTTGTAGCTCTTATCCAGCTTAACTGGGTAATTACCATA
>JBBPSN010000220.1:0-28683 GCA_038093615.1 Austroboletus olivaceoglutinosus | reverse complement strand
AGGTGTGACAGTACTACTGTTACCTTGATCTTACTTCCTATCTCTCTAGGAAGTAAACCCTTGTTTCATTTCTCGGGACTATATCGGGGCGGCCTTCCCCTCGAGTAGTTGCTCTCAGTTAAGACACAGAAGCCAGGGTGAGTATTTCTCTCACACCAGCATAGCCCCTCTACGCTCCTCTGCGCGTAGCAGGCCCAGGATTATACATCCGCTGAGCCCGGCCTGCAAACGATCGTACCTCGGAGAGATCTAGGTATCTTTCGTCAGTCCCAAGATATCTAATAACTTGTAACGCCCAGTTGAGGTGATCCTCGGAAGGGTTTGCACAGTATTGTGATAAATGGATAACCGAATAGGCAATGTCTGGTTTTGTACCAAGCATGATGTAAAGGAGTGATCCGATGACGGATTGATACTTCGTTCATAGAGATGCAGAAGCCTCCTTTTCACTGATCTGTGGATTGTATCCAGTTGGTAGTGGAGTATATGCTGGTTTGGCATTGAGAAGACCAAAATGTTTGATGACTTTCTTGGCATACACGGTCTGATCCAGTGTAATCGTTTTAACTGATCTGTCTCATTTGATAGTCATGCCAAGATATTCCTTAACAGGTCCTAAGTCTCTTGATTCCCAGATCTTCATGAATATCGCTTTTTCAAACAATATCATGACTCGGTTTCTACCAAAGAAGAGGGCATCGTCAACGTAGACTATAATCAAGATGAGTTCATCTTTAATCTCTTTAAAGTAAACGCCTTCATCTGAGAGACATCTTTTATAGCCTCTTTTCAAGAGCAAATGGTGAAGAGCTTTGTTCCATTGTAATGCTGCTTGCTTCAAGCCATAGATTGCCTTGAGTAGGTGACAAACTTTTTTTTCTAACCCTTTTGCCTTGAAGCCTTCAGGTTGTTCCATGTAAAGTTCTTCATCTAAATCTCCGTAAAGGAAAGCCGATTTGACGTCGAGTGCTTCAATCTCCCAGTCTTCTAAAGCAGCGATTGCGAGTATGAGTCTGATTGTCTCAAATCGCGCTACTGGTGAGAATGTTTCGTCAAAGTCAAGTCCAAAGACCTGAGTAAAACCTTTCATGACCAGTCTGGCTTTCTTTCTGCCATCTGATTTTTGTGTGAATACCCAATGACATTTGATGGGTTTATGATCTGGTGGGCAATTTACCAATTTCCATATGTTCCGATCTGCCATTGCCTTGAGTTCTTCTTGGCAAGCGGTAAACCAGTTGGTTTGTTCTGCAATTGGCAGCCTGCTGATATCTTGGAATTGTTGAGGGATTCCGAATGTCTCTGCAGCATGAACCATCATTGATATTACTATGTCTGATGAGAACAAGTTAGCTGAACTCATGGAAACATCGGAATTAGGTTCCAGTGCATCAGAGCATTCAAAATTGGACTGGTCTCTCGGTTCTTCCTGAGATCCCAAGATGTCTCTGATGAACTCTCATTTACCAGTGATATCTCTCTCGATTTCCATGACTGTGTGTGTTCCATAGATATTATCAGTCCGGATGACGGGTTGTTGAGTTCTTTCCGATCTCCATGTTTCTGTCTGTAATTCCAATGGTGCTTGTGGTGATGGTTTGTTGTGTCGGAATGGTCGCTCTACACCTAGTGGTATTCTCCAGTTGGAAGTTCCAACTCCTCTGTTCAGTCGTTCTCATGATTCCAATGAAGGAGACGAGTCCCACCTAGTGGAAGGTCCTGGTGTAGCACATGAATCAGGATCAGGACGTCTACGCTCTCTGTCTGCATTCCTGTGTCGTTCATCCTGTTCAGTTGTTCTGGAAATGTCTTCTTTGTCAGTGCTATCATCTGGAGTTCCATGACGTAGCTCCTCTTCACTAGTTGAGTCCGAACTGTCAAGATCCAGATGGTCAAGTGAGGGGTCTGATGGATGAGAAGGCGATGATGATATCCATAAGTTTGGTTGTGACCTATTGGGAGAAAACTGCAGATCTTCTCCTCCTGAGTCCAAACTATCAGAAGATGACTCATGACTTTCATCTTCTCCCAGATCGGTGGTTCAAGAAACATGGGGTGTTTGTCGATTGTTTGTTTCATGACATCTTGGAAATGAGAATTTATCAAAGGTTGCTGTTTGTGAGATCATGAGGCATCGTCATTGATATGACCAGAACCGGTATCCCTTGGTTCCAGGATCATATCTGACAAAGATCATCTCCTCTGACTTGGGAGAGAGCTTGTTAGCATGTAAAACCTTTGGTATAAGCACATATGCTTGGCATCCAAATATTCGAAGTTCCATAACATCGGGTTTTGTTCTGTTCCACAGTTCAAATGGAGTCTTCCATTGAATGCGTCTCATTGGTTGTTTGTTATAGATTCGTAATGCCAGTTCAACTGCATCTTGCCAGAAAAATGGTGGTAAACAAGTGTGTAACTGCATTGCTTCTGCTTTTTCAAGGATAGTATGGTTAAACTGTTCTGCCCTTCCATTCTGTTGCGGTGTGTGAGGAACGGTAAGTTGATGCTCAATCCCTTGAGAGGAAAGTGTTGCTTGTAGCGAAGCATTAATGTATTCCCCCCCATGATCTGAGTGGTAGTCCAACTTAGCCAGTTACGAAAACTATTAGCTGCATCAGATTTGTTTTTGAGGAACAAAATCTGTGCAAATCCAGAATAATCATCGATGAATGTGATCATCCATGTATTTCCATTACGTAAGTGGATAGGGAATTCACAGAGATCAGTGTGAACCAGATCGAGTATGTGACTTGCTTGTGTGATGGATTCCATGAATGGTTTATTGGTCATTTTCCCGAGAGTGCATCCTCGACAAATGCCAGATAATTTTGTCATCTTTGAAAAATTCAGACAACCAAGAGTTGTACGATGAGCTTGACATAAAGCTTCATCCGAACAGTGTCCTAAGTGATAGTGCCATAGCAGTGATGAATCATCTTGAAGACTGTTTGCATTGTGTGGTGATATGATCTCCATTCGTATCCAATGCAGCTTATTCCCAGATACTAGAGGTATTCCTCTAAATACAAGATGTCCAGTTGGTTCATGGAAAGTCATTGATTTGTCATCAATGGTGGCTCAATATCCAAGATCCGTAAGCGTATTCATGGATAACAGATGTTTGGTTGCTTTTGGAGCATACCAGACGTTGTCTAGTCGAACTTGTTCGGTTTTCCGTCCATTGTTGTGACTAATTGCAACTGTTCCGGGTCCGTAGTTCATAATAAACTGACTGTTCACTGTATAACAGCAACATTCTTCATTTCCTAAAGAAGAAAAATCATCAATGTAAGGAGTGATATGCTCAGTACATCCAGAGTCAATCATCCAAACATTGCTCCTAGAGCTCTTATGTTCATCCATGTAAAAACATGAGTTTGATTCGTATGTATTATAGGATGCTTCATGATAACCGGTAGGGTCATCATTGTTACCCCAGACAATGATATCGTGTGAGTCTAGTCTGTGTTTCCACATTCCGTCGGTATTCCATCCGGATTGTCCCAACTGACCACTGCCACCAACATTCTTTTTTGATCTGTTTTTTCGACGTTTCCTTCCATGCTCCTCCTGAGTTTTTACACTCATAACTGTCTGGTGATCCAAGACAGGTTGATCTGGTAATCCAAGATCATGATGTGGTGATCTGACATCAGAGGGGTGGAAAGGACTTTCATCAGCTAAGAAACAGCATAGACCGAAAAAGATTATTGTTAGTAAATCCACTTGTGGCAATAGACATACCCGAGTCACTATCTTCGTTGTAGATCATAAGATCCACTCCAGTACCTTCCTCTTCATCCATTTCATCAGCCCAAGTGACATGCTTCTTTTTCGGCATGGCTGGTGCTGTGGTGGTAAAAGGAATTGGTTGCAAGGATATATATATATCATCATTTTCATCCGACTGCTCCTGCACTGCTTCTAGTGCCGTGTTCATCGTGGCAGCAGCAAGGTCGCGGATATTGAAGGAAGAGCCAGGATGGAATTGAGCAAGTGGTGCTTCCGACTCGTTATCCGATCCAAGCTCCATGGCTTCATGTGCACAAGCTTTCCCTTTTCCCTTATTCTTTCTTGTCGGTCCTTTCTTTGGAGTGAAAGGCTTCTTTGGTTTTGATGCTGGTGCGGAGCGCTGTGTTCCAGAAGAAGGTTTCGGGGATGATCCTCCGTTCTTCTTCCAGCAATTCTCCACGGTATGATTGTTCAGCCTGCAAAAGCTGCAATGCATTTGAGGAGCGTGTCGAACCATTGAAATCCAGTTGGCTAGCATGGGTTGTTCCACAGTGTGTGCCCGAGAAGGTGAGTGAGAAGAAGGTGTGACTTTCTGTCGGTTATACTCCGCCATTATCTTGGTGGATATGTGGTTGACAGTAAAGTGAGCGTCATCAGTGGTGTGAATGATGGTGGTTATGAGTTGTGGCATGGTGCGAGACATCTTGTGGATGAGTAACATCGTTTTGACGTCCTTGGTAAGAGTCATACCAGCATCTGCCAGCTGATTGTAGAGAATTTTCATGTTCTGGAGGTATGCGGTGGGTTCGATGTTACCAGATTTTGGAATGTGGTAATCCAACACTTTGCAAAATACGGCAAACTTCCCGGTAGGTCCCGTAGGTAACATTGCAGTCCTAAGTGACATCCAGGTGTGGTGTGCCAGGGAAGCATTGGTGTTGTCATAGGTGTCGATTATGTACATTTGAAGGTTCTGAGGGAGTTTCAGACCTATTGTACTGACAGCCATTTGATCATTTTCAATCCAATGGTCGATATCCATAACTGTAGCTGCAGGTGTTCCTGCTCCGAGAACAGGAATGACGGTAGATCCATCTACAATCTGCCAAACTCTTGTAAGCTGAAGGGCATTCCTCATCATGGAAGACCATGTGGTATAGTTAGAAGGACCCTTGAGCATTGGAACCGCAGCAAACAATGATTTTGATTCTGTGGAAGAAGACATTGTTGATGATTGAGGAGTTCCTACAATTCATCAATCCAAAGATGGTCAGTCACGTTAAATGTAGGCCAAATTGTGCTTTTCAAAATTCTTTTTCTGACACAATGAGAGGAAGTCCCATAGGGTTGATTGACTGGTGGCAGCTGAGTGATACAGTCTATCCGAAACTCAAAAGTATCAGCGGAAGAGAATGGAAACATCTCTAGGTGATCCTGAGAGATAGGTTCCAAGAATGCCATAGTGACATTCTCTTCAAGTGCAGTATAATCCAGCTGCTCAAAGTAGTGGTAGTTCTCTAAAGTATTTCCATCAAAAAGCTTGAACTTGTGTAAACTGGTGTTCCAGAAAACATGTATGAGAGCATGCAACTCAGGAAGATACTTATTCAGGTCCGCGAAGTCTTTTATGAGTCTCAGAGACCAACTCCCCATCGCTGTGATCGCTATAGCATCTCTTGCATAGGTGATCTTGCTAAAGGTTGGCAGTAGCGGCCATGAACCGCTCAACACTGTCTTCTCAGGTGAGAAGAAGTGACTTTTCCCCCATTTCTCCAGGTTCATTGCATTGACTCTCCGGTGAGAAGGAACCAGAGGTCACTTTGTCAGAGTTGTATACTGATGGCGAAGATCTGCTGTCATCGAGTGATTCGAGTGAGTTTTGATACCTGAGAATTGGTAGAGGGATGAGCCATAAAGGTTCTGGTTGTACTAGACCTAGTTGGCATTCAGCAATTTCGTAAGGGTTGTTGTATGATGTGGCCAGCCTAAGATGCAGGCACATCGAGGTAAAGGAGGTTTGTCTCCATCTATGCCTCCACTCAGCATCCATGACTTTATTCCAAGCTTGTTTGGTTGGTACATCCCAATACCACTTTGCAAGACCTAAGCCCCTCCACATGCGATGCTGATCTGCTAAGGAACCAGCGGACAGTGGTGTAAAATCCATATCCGTGTCATCTGGATCGGTTTTGGGTGCTAGGCAGTATTGCATAAAGTTTAAAAGCGGGTATTGTGGGTCATCCAGTTGATGTTCGTTAAAATGAACGAAGTATGGGTTGTACTTCATCAAAGCTGTGGGAATGATCTTGACTCCTTCATGATGTACAAAAGAAGTAGAGCAGTCATTAACACCTTGGTAACTGATTGGATATCTGGTGAATTCGAGGACAGAAGAAAGTGGTTCATTTATATACCAGACTAGAGGGATGGAGAGATCGCAAAGGGGATGAGATAGAGGTAGTCCTTCTATGTTCCCTTTACTGGTGTACGTGATCAGCGCTTTCCAGCCAGTTAGTTGTTGTGACTTGACCCGGTAGTGAGGATTCTGGGGGTTCCAGGCAAGATAGAACGGTCCTACCATTACCCAGAGATTGAGAGCTTGATTCCCCAGAAGGTACATCGCTTGCGGCACATAATCCTTCATCTCCAGTAGCACATAGTCGTGCCAATAATCCCAAGTCCTAGCTAGGTACTGGTGCAGATTGTTGATCAACTGCATTGAGTGTCCTGCATTGGGAAGGTATTGAACAGCTATATCCATGACCTCTCGCAGAAGATTGATGGTTTCCTCATCCAGATCCTCGGGCGATGGTTCCTGGATTGCCAGGAAGTGATTCAGAGGAGGGCGATGACCGTTGCTCTCAGTATCTTTGATTAGTAGACATCTGAGACAATCTTGATGGTCGTGTAGACAAACTTAAGTGTGGGGCATTGCTACCTCCAACAGTCAGTTGTTGCCACCATCTGTCACCGCTGAAGACACAATAGAGGATGTTAACCATCTGTTGATCCAATAGTGGTATATGTCCCATCTGGAGAATGATTTCCATCTCTCTCACGATATAAGCATGTCTTGAATCCATTTCTGGAAAGATTCCACTGATTATATCATACTGATGAGAGGCTTCCCTTTCAGTACTCTCGGAGTGATCTGCAAGAATACCGGTAAGGAGATGAGAAATTGCATTTCCAGTGTCTTCCAGGTAGGGATCGTGTGGGCTGTTAGGCGTGGCTCAACTCAACCTTTCGGTTTGTTCCATCCTTCCAACATCCTAAGTCTGTCCAGATTCAACAGGAATGAGAGGAGGTCCCCTCCAAACACCAACTCCCCGATTGACTCTGAAACATTGATCTAATGAAGGAGACGTTCCTTTGTCACCATTTGGTAATCCGGAATGGGAGGCAACTGGGTATGGCATAGCCACACATGGTCTCACCACATGATGTATGACACCATTGGCATCTGTACTCATCCCTACAGAGTTCGCTAGCCCATAAGGCTGAACCCTTATGTAAGGTGGTGGTGGTGCTTATTCCAGATGAGTGCCCAATGGGTCATTTGGATGTGACAAAGGAACAGAACGATTAACCCAACCAGACCAACCAGTTCTGTTAGAATGGTTTGGGTTCTGATTGCGATGCAAAGGTTGCATCATGTCATGTGCAGAATGAAAAGAATTTGAAGAAAATGACTGAACTCTCACCTAATGTCGGTTATCTGTAGGAACTTAAGGTGCTGTCATGTCTGGGATTCCGAGAACATGAATTTGGTCTGGTAATCCAGGTATCAAAAAGGGTAGGTTTCCCTGACCCAAAGCGCCATCAGCGTCCCTATAATATAGATATAGTCTGACAAAAAGTAAAAGAATGTCAAATGTTATATCGAGTACATGTGTTGACTCAAATGAACGTGCACAGGCCATCATAAACATGAGTATGAACGCTAGGACGAATCCTAACTTTTGTTCAGTGACACAGCTGAAACCTGCCATTGAGAACATATCATAAATTGGAGCTTACTCCGCACTATAGATGCGTTTCAAGCTTGCCCAACTATCCAACTACTTTCAGCGTATATGGGGACTAGAGCTTTCTAAGTCAGACAAAGCAAATGAAAGATGTAGAGCGGATCTGCCACCAATCACCCGACTAAGTCTAAACAAGAGAGGCAGCACGGAGTCTGCAACACTCCTAATGACAAAGGAGTTGGCTGAGATCTTCTAAGGAGAGCAGGAGTCATGGATACACTGCATGAGCCACTCAATCCAAAGATTAGAAACCGCCCCGTATCATGTATGGCAGCTCTATCTAGATCTCGGCTTCACCAATGAATACAGCTCCAGAGGCAGCCACTAAACCACTGATGGGATGAAGTAAGGACGTCGATCAATGCTCCCTTAAGCGGGGCTCATAACCTGACGAAAGATACCTAGATCTCTCCAAGGTACGATCGATTCCAGGTCAGGCTCAGTGGATGTATAATCCTAGACCTGGTATGCGCAGAGGAGTATAGAGGGGCTATGCTGGTATGAGAGAAATACTCACCCTGGCTTCTGTGTCTAAACTGAGAGCAACTACTCGAGGGGAAGGCCACCCCAATATAGTCCCAAGAAATGAAACAAGGGTTACTTCCTATAAATAGGAAGTAAGATCAAGGTAACAGTAGTACTGTCACACCTGATGTCCAAAACCTGGATAGGTTCAGTGTTTTCTGTAGTCAAGGAGGACTGTAGCAGTCTATCCAAGAACTACACTGTGCTAACGGTAATCCGTCCACACAGGAAGATCCAAAGTCCTATATGATTCTAGTACTAGAGAGGTACTAGAGTAGTGTCTCTTAGAATGTATCTGTAAGAGGATGTAAAGGAGAAAAAGATTCTTGGAGTCTTAGTCTGGTCTGTCCAGAGCTGACTCTTTATATAGTGTGCCGAATGGCACATGGACCAAGCCAAGTAAGGAAATTATCCAGTTAAGCTGGATAAGAGCTACAAAGACCATTGGATGATAAGCATCCATGATAAGAGCAGTTACTGCTATTGGTCCCTATTCTTGTACTGGTGTAACCTGGTTACAAGAGGTTCTTCTGCTATTGGTTGACACAAATAGCACTTATCGTATGATAAGAGGGTTTATTACCATAGGATGATATGGATGACCGATATCATTGGATGATAGAGACTAAGGTTTACTTAGTCATCATGTCATGTGTGACCAGTGGACATGAACATCGATAAGAGTCATCTCAATTAAGAGCACTCTTTTCAACATATCTTGGTGCTGCAGATCCAGTCTGTGTTGTATATTGTTTCACTCGACTAGATAATGTAAATATCTGACTTGAATATTAAACTGAAATGACAGATCACATACCTATAACATTAAGAAGATCATATCTACCCACAGAGTCACTTGCTTGTGGATGGAGCATACCATGAGACTAGAAATTGATTCGAGTGAAAGTAAGCTTGTCTAGTTGCTGGTTGATGACAAGCATTTGACCCAATGCTCAATGATGGCTTGAGCACCTATAGGGCATCTTCACTGCCTTGATATGCTTTGACTCTGTTATTGATGAACATAATCCATTTGGTGCACCAAACTGCATGATAAGTTTGAAGTAATGACTGAGAGAGTGTTGGCAAGGAAGTGAAAACGACTGGACAGCTCCAGTATTCTTGAATACCTCACAATATCGATGAAACTGCGAGAGTGCATCTTGTATTTCAATGAGGTCAGGCTGGATGATGACATCCTTGCGAACCAAGTAACAAAACTCAAGGAATGCACAAAAGGTGTGCAACATGTCATGAGAAACGAATCCTTCGATTGCAGCAAGGTAGACCTGATGATATATATTAGACTTAGTATGAGATTTGATTTTCATGATGATGGACCTTCATCAGAGCTTTCAAGTTGTCCCCAGTCCACTGTTTGAAATGACGGCCTTGTGGAAATCAACAGAAACCAGCAAATGAGGGCACTGAAGCAATGCTGAAAGAACACTCAGCAATGAAATCCAGTGGGTGAACAAAAAAATCATACTGGTGGTTAATTTCATCTAGAATAATATCAGCCTGTTTTTGTCCATGTATCAGAATCAGATATTTCTCAACCCAATCCACAAGATGGTCCTTGAATATCCCCTTGATTAGTTGATGTAGAATGTCAGGTGAGAGGAAATGGCATATGTTTGCCTGTGGGAAGTCATTTGTAAATGGCTGCAATAGAGACTTCAGTAAAATATACACAGGTGACTGATGATGAACATACCACTAGATCGCCCACAATACCAAACTCATCCCATAGCACGTCAAGGTCCAACTCATTGACCAACAAATCAGTATGATCACGTGATCACCACAAAGCTTCTCTTTCATTGAGATTTTTCCAATGTCCAAGGCACTTGTAGTAGCAAATTATTTATTATGTGTTTCAAGCAAAGATATGACATACCTAGCACACCAGTTACAAACAATGTATGCCAGCAATGCCTGCTCCTCGTAGTCAGCAATGTATGGCCCAAGACCATATATTACTTGTCGATAATGCTGGTCGCTGCATCAGATGACATTCCATTGTTGAAAGTAAGGCCTGAGTACTGAAAGTATTTGAGTCAAAGAAACATGGAATAATTGGTGGCGGAACTTGTGGAATTGCGCCGTCTTTGCTTCCTGTCATGTGGCTAGATATCAAGAATAGTACATGCTAAGCCTAAGCACACCTGAAAATGTGATAACACTTACTCTTTGGGGTCGCAAGGAAGCCAATTAATGCCATACCATTGCGGTGTGACCATCATGCACTATTATAGAGATTACCAATTGATAAATACAAAGGATAGTAATCATGCTGGCCCGTGGCAACAGACATGGTCATCTTGTCACTGCCCAAAACAATGGCAGTCAGTCAATGAAAAACAACAAGAATTGAAGGTGTATCTGTTAGAAGTGGATGGTAATTTTGCAGAATGATGTTTCCAGGGCCCAAATACTCAGCATGGAGTCCTGGATCATCAGACTGTGGGGAGGTTGGTCATGAACTTGGACAAAAATTTGGTGAGGATGGAAAATGTAATGGTGACTGAGAGTGAGCAGATAGTGAATGAGGGGAGCAAGGGGATGGTAAATGAGGGGAGTAAGGGGATAGGTGGCAAGGGGAGTTGGGGGACAGTGAGCAAGGGGATGATGAGGAAGCTGGAGACACTGATATACGCAGATGCTTCACATGAAGGTGCTAAGTCAGTCCAGATTGGTTTTTGAACCATTGGTTGTAGCCAGGAGTGCTGCATGGATACTGCAACTGGGCAAACTCAGAGGCAGGTGGCATGATGCCAAACAAATGAGTAAGGTTCTAGATGGGGAAAAACTGAGTACCACCAGATGAAGACAAGTGTACGCAATGACAAACCAGCTAGTAGAATGAAGGATCAGAGAAGGTTTGGGGTGGTCATAACAAAATGGCTGGCAAATGAGGGGTCAGCAATATAACTTTGCTGGACAGAAAACAAACACATGTTACCTCTTTTTTTTCACCTGCCCCATCACATTCATTACACTATTCCACTCATTTTCATCACTCCTTTCATCAAAATTAATACATTTCATCATGGTACTTCCAACCTGTTTAAGATCTGGAGCAGAGACTGCAAAGGCTCAAGTTGAGTCTGTCTCTTCATGTTGTACTCAACCTGGCAACGCCACTGCTTGACCAGGATTGCCTGACATACCTCCAATCAGGCGAACCACCCAGCAAAGGCAAGCTGATGACAAACAGATCAGGCAAATCATATAGGCAAAAAAGACAGCTCAGAAAGAGAGTTACCAGAAAATTTCTACCTTGGAGACAAGCATGGTACTGGACCAAGTGCAGGCTACAAAGGATTGAGCAGTTGTGCGCCCGAAGCCTCATTTAGTTCAAAAGAAGGTGGACTCAATAGGACCAGTGCCAATTGCCCTGGGCTCACACATTGACCTTTATGCTGCATGTAAGCCCTGTATATTTTAATTGTGTCTGAGCATGATGTACTGACCAATAATGATTGAAGGGCTTGAAACCATGGAGAATGCAGCAGGCAAGCCTGACCTGCGTGAAGTCCTTACCAATGTTTCTCAAAAGAGAAATTTAGCTCACACTGGTGTGGCAAAAGCTACAGCTGAAGTGAGCATAGCACAGGAAATACAGAGAGAGTGAGTTAGATACTTATAGATTCTAAGTTTGTATGATTCAATAACAATTCAAAGACATGACCCACAAGTCAACAGACCCACAAGGCACCCTAGTCCTGTGCCAATAGAATTGGTTAGTGATAGTGAAGAAGGTGACATCAATGAACGCGTTTTTACACTGACACAGTTGACGAGAACACCTAAGGTCTGTATAAATGCTATAGAAAGTATGACACCAGTCTCACTCACCACCATTAGCCATGCACTCTGAGACACACCATGGCAGTGGCCCACTTGACAGTTCAGGATGAGCCAGTCAATCACAATTTGTCAACTTCAATAGTCATGGCTGGAAACCAAACCCCCCATCAGCCCAACTATGGAACAGAAAGAAAACGGAAGCAGGATATACAGAGTGATGAAGATTCTCATACCGAGCAGGTGCAAATGAAGGAGATGGAGGATATGGATGATCAAATAGAGGAGGATGCAGATAACGAGATGGAGGAGGATGAGGACCCGGATAAGGAGAGGTCAGACCTCCAGCCTGAGACAGAGGCTGGAGGCCTGGAGCGCCTCATATCTAAGGAAAGTAGTTTGAACTTTAGCTTCTTTCAGATCATATGATGAAAATTTACGCTCACCATGTGACCCGCAGACTTCCATTGGTGTCATTGAAGCTCACCCAAACAAGAAACTCAAGATCAAGCAATTGGAATCTGGTGACAGTCAGAATGTCACCTTGAGAAAGTCATGCCGCAAGAGAATATCAAGGGCAACTGCCAGCACCAGGGGATCTAGGGTTTGACCAAGCAAAAGGGACCTCCCACAACTCATAAGGGATGATTCAGATGGCAAGTGGTCAAAGATTGTTCTCCCAACCCTGTTGTTGTGGTGTGGTGACCAGGAAAAAGTATGGGCCATTGCTAACGATGATCTTATTCAAGCCCTCACCACCATTGTTCGCCATGTATACCCAATGTTTGACATGAGGCTGAATAAAATTACACAAGGATCAGTATTGTTCAACCTGGTATGAAGTCACCTTTCCCAGTTCCAATTTGATCCTACTGTTAACATTAAACCTTATATTGCATCTTAGGCCACTCAGCACCTTACTCGATGGCGCAGCACTATCAGAAATGCAGTAACTCATATCGTACAGTCATTCCTCAAGAAAGAATCCACTAAGAATGGAAAGTCCATGATGGAAATGGCAGCTGCAATGGTAGAAGATCAGAGATTCACATACGAGGACTATAAATGTCCTGAGAAGGAAATTGCCTTCCAGTCCCCCTTGCTCCTCGAGCTTCTCGCTTGCATCCACATTCAAGACATTCAAAGATGGGTGGATATCCTTGGCTTTGATGTTCATGGTCTCTCTGACCATGGAATCAGGGGTGCTCTCATCCTCTGTACTGCTGCAGTTTGACTCTTTTTGGCTGCAACCTCCAATATTTATACTAACAATTGTTTTTAGCTCGAGTGTGCATTCTGTCTTGCCGCAACTGGGAAATTAGAAGTTGACATGGATTTGGATGATAAGACAGAGCCCACAGCCAGCACCTGGTACTACAACCTGCAACCCCATACTCTCAACAAAGTAACAGGAAAGACGAGTACCAAGAGCTTAGTCTTTTCCTTCCAGAATTGGGGAAGCACGACATCATCCTACTACAACTCTATCTCCAACCGAAGTGTCAACACCCTTGGAAACATTGTGGCTGGCTCTTTGTGCTTACTAGCCACTAGTGATAGTCCCCTTTCTATGTCGTTCAGACAATCAACTAAGCATATGGGTCAGATGGAGCTTGATCCTCATGCTCAAATGTGTAAGGATCTTCCGTCATTTGCTTATTCCCCAATGGTTTTGCTAATATGTCTGCAGAAGCTGCCACTTTCTTGCCGGATCTCACTGCTATACCAACTATACCTATTTGGACAAATTTCTTGAGTCACCACGGTGCCATGCATTGTTGTGTCTAAGGAAAATGAATGAATAGAAGGCTAGGTGACTTCCTCAAACAAATCCTCTAGGCCCAATCTCACTATAAGCTATTGGTAGACAACTAACCTAACAGATCAAACAATAGCTCAACTACTGAGTGAGTGAAAACTTAGTGAATCGGATCCTTGGTTGTTCTTCCAAGTCGAGGTTATTAGCCAAAGGACTTAGGTTGGCTTCTTTCCTAGCAAAAATAAGTGAAGGGCTGAGTTGTGGATAGCAGATAAGTACAAAAACCCAAAGTGTGTGGGTTTGGTATGTAAGTGTAGAGCTTGGTTGGTGATTTCCTAGATCAGTTTAAGATTTGGGGCTATGCAATGATTATTGCCTGAAAGGGTCTCAGATGAAGTAGTTTCTGAGATAGAAAGTTCCTTGTGATGGATTGTTGTTGGTGTGCAATAATTCTTCTGCAATAATTGCTCAGAAAAACCACTGTTTAGTGAATTGTGCGAGATCTAACTGCTAAATGTAGCAATTAAAATGTGTGGGAAAATCAATTGGATGTCACTCTATGTGTGCTCAATGTGGTTAGTAATAAACCTTTGTTATTGGCTCATAAGAGTGCTGTCTGTGGCTAAGCAAACATCACCTAGTAGATATTCTTAGACTAGATTTATCTAAGTTACAGTGCCTTTCTGCTGTAGTGGCCACCTACTAGGGGATGCAATGATGTAATCAGGTGTTTTTTGGCTTAGTGCAATACCCAATTATGGTAAAGGCTTTCTGCTTTAGTATTCAAGTACCAATTGTCACTTAATGTGTGCTTAAACATGTAACTGTTCTAGTAATCGCTTGTAGGGCTTATGTAAGCTTGGATATAAGCGAAATTACCTAATAGAACCTTATGTACACTTGGGGGACCTTTGGGGATAGAGGGGATTGGTTATTTGACCTTTTTCCCTACTAACTATGCACCAAAAGTGTGTTTAGGGCGAAGATTTTGTTATCTAACCTTAGATATTATGTAATCTAGGTAGAAGCGAAATTATCCTAGCCTTTTCCCACTAAGATCTCAAAGGGGGGAGCTAAATCCTCTTCTGGGATAGAATATTGATCTAGAGATTGATGAGATCTGAGGCATAGAGATTAGCCTCTATATATACTAAGTACAGGTGGCTGTGCTGGACCCTTTAAGCGGTCACAGGAGTCAGAAGGAGTCATTTCGGGTCAGATATGAGTCATTTTGACAGATCTGGCAGTTACCCTTTTGGTGACTTCTCTTTTAGTCCTATGGCTGTGCTACCATTCTGGGAGGGGCTGTGCATGTCCCAGAGTGGTGTGGCTATGCTGAACAGGGGCCAACATACATATGGGGGTTATTAGGGTTGATACAGTAGTGTAAGTACAATATTGCTCATTAGTGTATATGTAGTGTAAAGAAATTTACATATCTCTTGATCCTCTTGAGATAAAATCACAAAACAATTAGGGGAGGTAGTCATCTATATGATACATCTTCTGACAGCAGGAATGGTGCATAGGTTGTGTTCCTGACTCAACACAATTTCTTTCGTGTGCAGGTCAGCGCACATTTGTTTCTTTTTTCTCATCTCTTTTTTGGACTTTCTATCAATATCAATATCTCTAATTAACATTTCTCTCAACCATAGCCACCCCTTTCCTATCCTGCTCATTTTGTTCTAATTCAATTGCTCGTTTACTGCTCCAATCACATGATACCACAGATGTCATTTCAACCAATCAGAGTGCTTTTTTCGTGCTTGCTACTTCTTTTTGACCACTTTTAACTCGCTTTTAACTGCTTTTATTAGTACACCAGATGCTTTTAATCAACTTTTTCTGCTTTTATGGAGTGATAAGCAAGCGCTGAAAAGCACAAGCATGCACAAAAGCATCGAAAAAGTATACTAAAAAGACATTAAAAGCAGAGAGATCTACTTTTAGCTGCTTTTCTCGGATCCTGTGACTCACAAGCAAAGCATTCGAAAGTAACCAAAAGCATCCAAAAAGTACACTAAAAAGTAAAAAAAGTAACTCAACATTTTACTAATGCCCTTGGTGGGATTGAATTTTGTGATGGCTGGGACTGTGAATTTGCCGAGTTGCACTACACAGAAAAAGGAGCACAGCATGCAGGCATAAATAACAGCATCGAGTGGACTATTTAGGTCTAAGGCTTGGTGGAAATGGAGGAGGATAGGAATGGTGAATGGGGGGCACTTGAGACGTTTGGAGGATGCAGGTGCCAGATAGGCAATTCCTTCCAGTAGGGCCTTGTATTTTGCTTTGTTAATGGACCAGGTGAGGCCATGTAGGAGGTGCCAGGCACATAGGGCAGCTGCATAGTTAGCGACAGCATATCCCAAGTACAAGCTGGCATAGCTGGCCAGAAAAGAAGCGAGGGTGTTGGGAGATATTGGGGTGCATGTGTGGTCGGGTATGTGTGTCATGTCACAGTGTATGTGGTAGATGAGTAGACCAGTCCCATAGAGTTCTTTGGTGCTATCCATTCATGAAGTGCCAATTACTTGAAGGATTCGCTCAATTTCTAGATCAGAGAGCAAGTGAGGATCTTGGTCAGGGTTGGAATGGGGCAACTCAGGTGAGGGTCTCCATAGGATGAGGCATTGGCGGGCCAAACAATGGGGATGAAGGGGGGAGGGAAGTGGTGTGAGGTGGGGTTTATAAGGATGCGGTCTAGAAGGGGGTAAGGGGGGTGATGGCAAAAGAGTGTTTAGGTGGGGGATAGGTGCACTAGGGGTCAGTGAGGGCTTCTTGGACATGCATGTTGTATTTGAGGCACTCTGCTGTGAGTTGTTCCGCAAGTTTCTCATGCCTTCTAAGGCAGTCAATGACCTTGGCTGCTGGGATAGAGTACTCACTCTGGCAGAAAGTGTTGAGCTCGGAAGGGGTGAGAGGGTCATCAAAGGAAATGAGGAGGCCATCAAGGTGGCTAGGTAGGGGAGATCTCAGCAGGAGGTGGTGGGTGTTGTTGTAGACTCCTTGGGAGAGGGTGTCCATTGGGTTGGAGCCACTTGGTGTGTAAACCGCTGACTTGCACATGATTGGAATCGTGTTGAGTCAGGAACATAAGCTATGGCCTATTCTTGTGGTCAAAAGAAAGCCCATATGGTGGACTATATACCCTAATATTTTTGTGATTTTATTTTAAGTCCTTGTAGAAATATGGTAATTTCTTTCTTGTATGTTTTCACTATACATGTATTAGTAGTTACACTAGTGTACTTAACCTAATCACCCATTTTCATGTAATAGGCCCCTAACTGCCACTATGGTCAGGTGATTAGTAATCACATGACATTGGTCACATGATATGGCACCCTGCCAGCACCACAGCCACTAACCTAAGCCAAAAAGAGACAAGTACTCAAATTGGTAAAGAATAAGGTTCCAGGTTGCTTAAGGAAGCTGCATAGCCTGCCCCAATTGGGATGCATAGCCATACCCTGCAGGGTCCAACACAGCCTGTCAATAGCACAACCATAAGGCCCTGCAATTGCAAATTGCCCAAATGGTGTAAACAATAAAGTTTACCCATAACTGGATGCATAGCCTTCTGTATGACTCATTATGACTCATACTGACTCATGATGACTAATAGGTGACTCATAGTGAGTCATAAGTCCGCTTTAAGGGTCTAACACAGCCACATGTAATTAGTATATATAGATAGCTGATCTGTGCCCTAGATTTCAATTAATTTGATCAAACCTTCAATTCTTAAAGGAGTATCAAGATCCCAAGTGAGATCTGGGAGGGAAAAGGGTCCATTAAGTTCGCTTCTACCTATATTACATAATACCTAAGTGTACCAAGCAAAACTCAACCCTAAATCAATCTTTTGGTGCATAGTTAGTAGGAGAAAAGGTCAAATAACCACTCCACACTGTCCCTAGAGGTTCCCTAAGTATGGATAAGGTTCCATTAGGTAATATCGCTTAAATCCATGCTTACATAAGCCTCAAAAGCAGTTATCTAGGACATTTACATGTTTAAGTGTATGTTAAGTGACTATTGGTAGTTGAGCACTAAAGTAGAAAGCCCCTGATTACATCATTGAATTGCCTAGTAGGTGGCCACTATAGCAGAAAGGCACTGTAACTTAGATAAATCTAGTCTAAGAATATCTATTAGCTGAGTGCCCACTTAGCACAAATCAGCATTCTTTGTGAGCCAATAAACAAGGGTACAAACAAACCCTATTGACCATAAACAGAGTGATCCTTAAGCTAATTTTACCACACCAAACATTGCTACATTTAGCAATCAGTTCTTGTGTGATCAATTCAACATCAGATTTTCTAGCAATTCTACTAGAGGATTTACTACACAACCAAGTGTAGCCAATTCCACTACACTTTCTATCTCAATCAACACTCCTTCTGAGCCTCTTTTAGGCAATATCCATTGCATAGCTGTCACCCTTATAGTTTTTGTGCAAATCACTAATCTCTCTGATGTACAACTATTAAACCTATTGATTAGGCCTTTTAGTACTTGTTCCCTATCCTTAGACCAACCCCTGAGCTTATACAAGCTAGAATAAAGCCAACCTAAGTCTTTCAGCTAATAACCTGGACTTGGAAGAACAACCAGGGATCCATTTCACTAAGTTTTGTTACTCATTCAATCTTGTTATTGCTTGATTTGTTAGGTTCGTTGTCAACCAGCAGCTTATAGTGAGTTTGGGCCTGGGGAATTTGCTTGAGGAAGAATCTAGCCTTCTATTCATCCATATTCCATAGAAACGACAGCATGTGTGAGTTGCACAGGCTGGAATTTGGAATTTCAGCTCTATATTGGACAATGAAATTATTCAGCCGCGAGTTGCCAGGTGAGTGTTGAGCACCGAAGTATAATAAAAGGAAGCAGCCAGGCCATCCATTGAGGAGAGGTGATGAGTACTGCTGAGAGTGCTGAGATCTGAACCGTAACAAACGCGATGCTTTCTTGGTGTCGGACGCTCCCTTATTATGGATGTGGCTTGAAAGTTCTTGGCTCTGCTGCTGTCTTTTAACCAGGAACCCACCAGCATCTACAGTTTAAGTGAACCATTTTGGCACCATAATGGTGTCGCATTTGGTTAGTCTGTAAAAGTGTCACTTGAGCTTTACAAGAACTTACCTAAGTCGATGAAATGGATAATAGTACTAGGCACTGCCCACCTTGTCTGCTTACTCAAGCTCAGATAGATTGAAAACCAATAGATCATTTCATAATACGACACTATCTACTCTATGAGACCCATTTCTTCACCACAAGCAATGAATATAACTAAAAGTTACATTACTTGTTAAGCGTTTATTTCGATGGTTTGCAGATGCACTTTCACGTTTGCTGCTAATGTGCCGCATATCAGTTTGCACCCCTCATGCCCACTTGCTCAATATCCTCTCTTGTTTCCTCGCTGACATACATATGCAAAGGCCTGTTCTCCAACGAGACATACAACACAAAATTCAACCTGAACCGGTTTACATTCACTGCCATGGACACGCTTCTGATGACTGACTCAAACAAATCCTCTCCCAACTTTTTTTTCATGTGGGCCTTGGATCCCAGAAATCAACATCTTTGGACATGCATGATTGGGTCAAGTTCACCTCTTTCCAAAATTGCGCACAATGAAATGCAAATTCATTATTCATGTCAGATGAATTGCAAAGATATGCATATGGCCCTGTATGCAATGGCAGCCTCGACATTGGGCCAATATGCCAGTCTGCTGCTCTCCTTGCACACAAGATTTGAGAACGCCTGAACCAGGGACTAATCATTCCCCTCAATATGGAGCCTGAGTTGACACGACAACCAACATGGATGTGGCCAATGAAACCGGCTCCCAGCTTACTATTCAAAGGGACAGTCAATCCAGATACGACAGACCATGTAACTTCCATACAGGTGAAGAGTATCAGATCTGGGTTTTAGCCTAGAGGCTTATTCATTTTATACCTTTGCACAATCATTTAGTACATACTTCACAGAGTGATGAAATGTGTCATGTTTGGAACCCTCTGCCCTTTGTTGATATCGCAAATAATTACACTATACAAGGTCATGCATCAGCAAAATGCTCACAGCCTTATCTGGACTTGGTGCCCTTGAGTACAGATAAAAAGTAATACAATTGAAGAAAGTGGTACAAGGGACTCCTACATTGCAGTTCAGGTGCATTTGCTTCAAGTGTATTCAAGTCACAATGAGAGAAAGTGGAAAAAGTAAATAAAGTGGAAAAAGTACAAGTAGTATGATCCCCTCCACCTACTACCAATGCCCCATACCATAAGAATTCTGGTTGCCAGAAAAATATGGTAATGAAATATATGCAATGTGAGTAGAAACAAATGGCGAAGCCACTGCTTCATAACGTTTAAAATAGTAGTCAAGAGACTCAACACCAAAGATGCACTTTGCTTGTGGGACATTTGAGATAGTAGTTCAAGTGACTTGAGGGACAAGCACTTACCGAAGTGTTAGTTGCAGAGGCAAGAAAGCCACTAGTACTCCGCAATGTTGAAGATAGTAGGCAAGAGACTTGATAATACAACCAAGATGTTCTCTGTCTGTAAACTGGCAATGTTCGAGATAGTAGTCAAAAGACTTGATACTACAGAGGAATAGGCACTTACAAATCAAGAAGCAATCTTGAAAGAGTGATGGTCTGCATACTTATTAACATAGAAGGAAGTGTACACATTATAAGAATGATGTGGTTTGATTTTGCAGGGGATGGACTAAGTGCCATAGATGGGTATAAGATGCGCTGCATGATAAATAGAGTCTATGTGGATAACTGCATAGTTAGGTTTAAGATTTGCAAAAGAGCCCAGATGCATAATCCACATCCCTGTAAGCTCATTGGGCTCATCTCCAATCTTGTTGAACCAGTGGATGACTGCACAAGGATAAGTAATACCCTTATAGATGAAGGAAAAAAAAGTGAAAACACAAGCAATTTCAAATCCATGCATTCCAACTGCATTTGGATCTGTTCCAACAAAGATACAGTCATATTTTGGACCATCACCCCTCCACATTGGACAAGACCAGATGTATTCCTTGTGCATTCCACCAGTCCCACTCAAGTCACTAGGTGCATAAAACTGCAAGGAAGCAGAATTGAACACCAAGATGGGCCCATCAAAGAATGGGAGTTCTGGGATCGGAACTATTAAGGTTTCACATGGGTCATTTGGATTGAAGTACTCAAAGAGAAAGTGCCAGAGGAGGGTTACTAAATTAGGAATAGCGATTTCAATAGCCAAGGCAGACAGAGTTCGAGCATGTTTATATTCTATATAAATAAATAATGTGAGTGAAAATACAACATGAAAGACATGCACATACGTCGATATTGTGAAAGCTCAACATGTGCTGCAAGCACAGATACTTCACTGTCTGCTTCTCTATCCTCATGATCAGCAGAAATGCTTGCAGTTGAATTTGGAGTATTTCGAGCAATGCTATTTGTTAGTGCTATGCCAGAATTGCCAGCAGATACTACTTGATGCCCAGCCGGAGGTGGAGTCATTTGAGTGTGAGGGATTATCAAATTAGTAGCTAGAGAGTAATGGACAAATAGTCAACTGTACACACTTATCAAGTTGAGAGCAATTGACAAGCATGTTCCATTGAGCATGCCATGACTAGTGAAATTGGTGCATGCAGCTGAAAGCTTGTTAAGTCGAAGATTAGTTACAAGTATCTGGCCCAAAGCATTGTACTTATTTGACCAGCAGTATGGTTTTTTCATGGCAGTAATATGTTTGTTCTCTGTTATTGATGAACATAGTCCATTTGGGGTGCCAAAAAGTTGGATTAGATTAGGATAATATACAATCAAGTGTTGGTGAAGGAGGGAAAATGTTGTTATAACCCCTTCCCTTTTGAAAACTTCATAGTAGTGGTGGAAATGTTGAATGGCATCATTGATGTCATTCAGCATAGAATCCGTGACCACATTTCGGCAGACAAGATAGCAGAATTCTAAAAATACATGAAAAGTATGCACCATGTGATTTGGAATATGGCTTTCAATCGCTGCAATATAAACCTTTAATATGTTTGAGTATACTGAGATCAGAGAGATGATGAAAAATTAACCAACCTTCATGAGTGCTTTTGAGTCATTGCCAGTCCATTGCTTAAATCCTCAGCCTTGAGGAAAGCAATGAAGACCTGCAAAAGGAGCTACAGTGGCAATACTAATTAAAAGTTTTTGTTTGAACAAATTAAAGTCACACAATAATACATACCATCTGTCAATGTCATCCATGATGGACTCTGCATGCTGAGTTGACCTTGCTGATGCAGTAATATATTTCTTGACCCAGTCCACTAAATGGTCTTTGAATGACCCCTTGATAAGCTGGTGAAGTATGTCTGGAGCAATGAGCTCATGTATGTCAGCGCATGGAAAGTCATTTGTAAATTGCTGGGCAAGAGTAGAGATTGGCATTGCCACATGAATTGAATGGATATGATATGTACAACAATATTGCCAATGATTCCATATTCATTCTACATTTGATCCAGTAAGGCATTTTCAAATAATATCTCAGTTAACTGTTGGCAATGGCTCAGCATCTCCTTGTCAGTATCAAGTTCACCTCGTGTAGCAGTGCAGCTACCAGGTGGTCAGTAGAGCATTTAGGTAGTTGTATGATAAACTTACCATGCACACCAACCACGGACTATACAAGCAAGCAGTGCTTGTTCCTCATAATCGGTGATATAAGGGCCCAATCCATATATTATTTTATGAAAGTGCCCATCACCATAGCAAACAATCTTAGGTTGCGTCATTACTGGTTTCAGGCTCTGAAGAATTGCAGACAAGGAGTTATGGAATAATTGACAATGGAATATTCAAAATTCTTTGCTGGAAAAATGCTCCTTCATTGCTAGTTGAAATTAGAGTTAGTATATATAATTTTTATGGGATGGTCTGAACTATGATACATACTCTTTGGAATTGCAAGGAATCTAACAATGACAACTGTATCTGGATGTGCTCGGCGAGTGGTATTATTAATATTGCCAATCAACATATAGAGGGGATAGTATTCATTATTTCCAGTTGCAATGGAGACAGTAGTTTTGTTGCTTCCAAGAATGACTGGCACAAAAGTAGATCCATAGTATACTGGATCTTCAGCTATTTTGTCCTGTATGACAATATAGTATGAGATATGGAGTTGATTTCACAAGCAAGATTAACTTAGTACTGCATGGCACCATGTCCAATCTCCTGACATAAAATTTTCATATTGTCATTCATTAGTGAGAACAGAGTATTCTCAGTAAGGTGCATAGTTGAATACATCCTTAAATTCCGGATTTGCTAGCATGTTGTGGATACAAATGAGAGGGTTACGGAACCAAACTTCAAATAATCTACCCATCCAGGGTGGTTGCTCTTCAGATGAAGGATTGCCAAAGTACTTGACAGACAACTTTGACCATTTTGCACTAGCTAACAGAGTATTGTCAATAGTGTCATAAAGATGCTTCGCACCTGTGAATGGAGGTGCCAAGCCAGATTCAAGTAAAGTTGCTGCCCAAATGTCCATAAGTGCATCAATTTGCTTTGCACTCATTTCGGCACATTGATATAAGAGATCCGCTGTCTCAAATTGCATATAATTTTCATAGGGCGTCCAGTCACTATCTGGCAGAGTTTGCTGTGCTGGAGGTTGTGTGCCTGGGAGAAGAAAATTTACATCTTCATTGCAAGGTCATCTTGAAAGTAGAAACTTTTCAGACTACTTTGATAAACAAATGTTACTACTGTACCATTTAAACATGCATGGAATATTTGGCATAGGTTGCCTATGATTTCTGACTCATTCATAGTATTCTGTAGATTATTTTCATCCTCGTTTTCAGATTGTGGTGGCCCCAGAGTAGGGGAATATTGAGGTGAATGTGATAGTAACAAAGGGGATGAATTTCTATGCGGTGGAGCAATGGTTGGGTGTGCTGCTAGACGGTGTTTGGTCTGACCAACAAGAGATTTGAACCAGTGATTACATCCTGGATGCTCGCATGGGAGCTGAAGTATTGCCTTGGATGGCAGATAAGGTGGCATAGATGCTTCTGATGTTGGCGAACATAGGAAATTGCTTTCAATTGTTTGTTTGTTTGGATTCCGGGTAACCAGACTTACAAAGAGCAATCCAAAGTTCAAATTTTCAAAGCTTTATTCCAATGTCTCTCACCCTCAGGCTCAGTCCCTCATCCTTGCTTTATCAACTTTTGTTGCTTCTCTTTCTCAATGAGTCCTCAGCACACTCATGCAAAGAATGCAAATACTCACCCTGGTGCAATTGTTCTTGCTGCATGTGGGCAACAGTGCACAAAAGCTGAAATAAAGGCTAATGAAGAATAACTGACTGCTGAGCAAGCAGCTACTGAGAAGGCTGAACAAGAAAGCATCATAATGATTGCTTGAATGGTTATGGAGCTGCAGGAAAAGGAAAGGAAAGCAGCTTTACCTGTGAGCAACATAACTAATAAACAATGTTTATATTATGAATTATTGAGCTAACATTTGGGGTATTATAGAAGACTTTGGGTGCATTCACTGCTGTTGGTAAACAGAGTAAGAGTTCCCACATTAACACCATGACTGTGAGTGGCAAACAAGGTAAGTACCATCATTTATGCAAGTGAGTAAGATTTACAAGCTCACCCCAACACACTTCAGACAGATTTTATGAATCAAATACTTGAAACTTCAACTCATAGGCAGGTAGCAAGTAATAAGAGATCAAGGAAGGCACCAAAAGTGATCCTTAAGACCAAGATCAATGAGGCTAAAAAGACGATTAACAGTGAGAATACTGATACAATGAAGCCCATCTCATGTGGATCAAATGGGAAACTAAACATGTCACAGTATAAGTGAGCATTGCATGTTGTTACATTATTAATAATGTTGCTTCTCACTGAATTCACCTTGTTCTTTCTTGACTTACTGATTACTGACTATGAATCCAACAGTAAAGCCTCCTTTTCAGGCACCATCAATGGGTGGGCTGCAATTGTCAATGAGAAAACAACTTTAGGCCAGGGAATGCTGAAGGAATCAGTGGCATCAACTCAAAGCTTCAATGCCTTCATCTCTGCACCATCTGTGACTAGTCAGCCCAGTAAAATCATAAAAGCCACAATCATAAGTTCTCGGGCCACTCACTGTTCTGATGCAGGCAATGCAATCATTGCAACCCACTTTGGAGGTTTTGACGAGCCTGAACATAATGGTGAGAAGCAACAGGCAGTACATTCCAAGAAAGGAAAGGAAAGGAACAGCAGCAACATTGCAATAGTGCATATTTCAAATATTGCTCATTTCTGCCATTTTATTTGCTGGTTTATCAATGTGCTTACTTGAGCCATGTCATAGGTCATTCCTCCCAGTGCTGAAAGTGATCCCAAGCTTAGTGATGGAATGTTATTAAGCAGTATCCCTTGTCATTATGCTTCTCACATTCCATCAACTACCATCAAGAGAAAAATTGCTGACACTGAGGTAGTCTCAGACACTGAGCCTGAAACCTATGACTGTTACTCACTGCTACTTTCCTTCGATGGCTCTCAAGTTCCTGAGGGCTATGGCTCATAGTGTTATGATTCTCTTCTATTTCTTTCCTTTCTCTGTTTCCATAGTAGCCATGCCTGTCAGACTTTGCATATGGACTGCAATCTTCTCCTTGTCGTAGTCATTCAACATGACCTCCTACATTGCTAACGTACTTACTTAGTGATTCCCTTGTAGTCAGCAGGACTAGTTAGTCAGCCGCCAATTACTCACCCGCCCACTGGGCATGGACCATCAATTGTAGTATAAATAACGGCCCAAACTCTCTTTGTATGGTATCTTAGTCTTACTTTCAAATCTAGTAACCACTTCCGATCCACTTGACTAAAGCACCTCTTCGTCCCTAGTCCTCATTCTACTACCTTGAGTGGACGCTTTCTTCATTATAACAGATTCACCCATCAAGCAGTCTTGTTTTCCTGTCGTCTCTAGCCCGACTTACAGTCAAGCTTGTCTCACCCTCGTCATAGTATCTGTTCATACGGTCTGTTGGACAAATGTCCCGCAAGCTCACCCAGCAGAGTGGCTTTGCTTTGAACTCCCTTGATCACTTCATTGGACTTGCGTCTGAATGAAACCTCACCTACTGAAAGTCGACCCAACCACAGACAGTTGTAACACACAGTGTCCCCTTGGCTATAGGACTGGGTCCTATGTCTTAGCTGATGATATCCCTGAATATACTTGGGATTTGGATGAGATGAAGATTGATACAACAATGCATGGAGTGCAGTCCACAGTTTTAATGAGTCTTCTTTGTTTTCCCCCAAGTTTGTTTAATTTATATTATACAAGATATCTGTTAGTATATACATAGAAGATACTTAGCCCATTGCAAAGAAGCTCAAAACTAACATATGGGAACTGAGTGCTAATGCAAACAAGATCTCCATGGATGCTGATGAAAGTGGCAAAGCTCCCATATCCAAGATTAAGTCTCGCAGTGAATACAAGAATAGCGACCTTCTAGTTCCTGCTGATAGTTAATGGACAGATTCATTCATGGGTACCATGATTCTCTGGGTGGGTGGGCAGCCTAATATTTGGTCTATTCCTGACAAGGCGCTTACAACAGCATTTCAGAAAATTTTTGACATAGTTTACCCCAACATTCCATATGAGATGACAATCCATAGTGGAGTGTTTGGTGTGACAAAAGATACCAGGAAGTATCTGAGGTACAATCGATTCCAGGTTGGGCTCAGTAGATGTATAATCCTTGACCTGGTACGCGCAGAGAAGCATAGAGGGGCTATGCTGGTGTGAGAGAAATACTCACCCTGGCTTCTGTGTCTAAACTGAGAGCAACTATTCAAGGGGAAGGCCATCCTGATATAGTTCCAAGAAATGAAACAAGTACTTCCTAGAAAGTAGAAAGTAAGATCAAGGTAACAGTAGTACTGTCACACCTGATGTCCAAAACCTGGATAGGTTCGGTATATGTAGTCAAAGGAGGACTGTAACAGTCAATCCTTATGACTCTACTGTGCTAACGGTAATCCGTCCACACAGGAAGATCCAAAGTCCTATATGATTCTAGTACTAGAGAGGTACTAGAGTAGTGTCTCTTAGGATGTATCCATAAGAGGGTGTAAAGGAGAGAAAGATCCTGTCTGGTTTGTTCAGAGCAGGGGGTTTATATAGTATGCTGTATGGCGCATGAACCAAGCCAAGTATGGTAATTACCCAGTTAAGCTAGATAAGAGCTACAAAGGCCATTGGATGATAAGCATCCATGATAAGAGCGGTTACCACTATTGGTCCCTATTCTTATACCGGTGTAACCTGGTGATAAAAGGTTGTTTTGCTATTGGTTGACACAAATAGCACTTATTGTATGATAAGAGAGGTTATCGCCATAGGATGATATGGATGACCAATATCATTGGACGACAGGGATAAGGTTTAAACCTTAAAGTTATGTCATGTGACATGAATGTCGATAAGAGTGATCTCAATTAAGAGTACTTTTTTCAACACTCCTCCTTGAGGTTCATGTTGAAGATCGTGGGATGTGTACGAGTTGTAAGGCTAGGACATTTGCACCAAATTTGTTAGGTCCAAGATTCTTGGTCATAATGTCAGCGACCTGCTTATTGGTAAACACATAGAAGAGTTCTATCTTCTCCTTGTCTTCCATGCATTGTCGGATGTAGTGAAAGTGTACACTGATATGCTTGATCCGATTAGATTGAGCTGGTTGCATAGCCAAGAAGATTGTGCCTTGGTTATCACAGTAAAGTGGAACCTTCGGTGTCGGTATTCTAATCTCTCCAAATAGGTTTTTGACCCATGAGATTTGTTGTGCAGCCATACTCATGGCTATGTATTCTGCTTTGGTGGATGATCCAGCAATGACAGTTTGACATTTTGTCAGCCATGATATAGGGTTGTCTGCAAGGAATAAGATATTGCCTGTGATGGACTTGCAATCATCTGGATTTGCAACCCAGTCACTATCACTGTATCTGAGTAGTCCGGATTTTTGTGCACCATAGTACTTGATGCCTAGAGTCTTGGTGGTTCCAAGATATCTGACAACTTGTAATGCCCGGTTGAGGTGATCCTCAGAAGGGTTTGTGCAGTGTTGTGATAAACAGATAACTGAATAGGCAATGTCTGGTCTTGTACCAAGCATGATGTAAAGGAGTGATCTGATGACAGATTGATACTTTGCTCATAGAGATGCAGAAGCCTCCTTTTCACTGATCCGTGGATTGTATCCAGTTGGTAGTGGAGTATATGCTGGTTTGGCATTGAGAAGACCAAAACGTTTGACGACTTTCTTGGCATACACGGTCTGATCCAGTGTAATTGTTTTAACTGATCTGTCATGTTTTATGGTTATGCCAAGATATTCCTTAACAAGTCCTAAGTCTCTTGATTCCCAGATCTTCATGAATATTGCCTTTTCAGACAATATCATGACTTGGTTTCTACTGAAGAAGAGGGCATCATCAACGTAGACTATAATCAAAATGAGTTCACCTTTGATCTCTTTAAAGTAAATGCCTCTATCTGAAAAACATCTCTTATAGCCTCTTTTCAAGAGCGAATGGTGAAGAGCTTTGTTCCATTGTAATGCTGCTTGCTTCAAGCCATAGATCGCCTTGAGTAGGTGACAAACTTTCTTTTCTAACCCTTTTGCCTTGAAGCCTTCAGGTTGTTCCATGTAAAGTTCTTTGTCTAAA